>WBNM01015084.1:37994-63932 GCA_013399055.1 Ramphastos sulfuratus | reverse complement strand
TTTTTTTTTTTTTTCCCTCTATAGAAAGCAAAATGTCATAACATGATTATTAGCCAAGGATGCAGGGCATAATACAGAATTTGTGCTCTCGTTACCAGAATGTTCTGAAGGAAACCACGAAAGGATAGTCAAAAGTGCTCTAGGGTTTTATTGTTTGTTTGGTTTTGTTTTTTGTGTTCCGTGTTTCTTGTTTGTTTGGTTTTGTTTAAATCATCTTAATATAACATCTATTGACAAAAACACATATTTTGACAGGTCTGAAAATAATAATACTTCTAGAGAATGACTAGATTTACCACTGGTTGGGCCTGTCATTTCCTTTCTCTTATTGAAGGCTATTTCGCTGTCTTTCTTTATTAAACTAGCTTAATTGAGAACCCAGATAGCACCCTTGAGACAAACATAAAGGCTGATTGCAGCTGCATATTAAAGTCAGAATCATCCTGTTATCAATAATAAATCATGGTCTTTCTCATTCACAGTGTTCCTTTACAGTATTTTATTTGTGTTTTTTATAAATTCTACATGAAGAGTTGACAATGGACAAAGAAAATAATTTATAGTTCAAATTGCCTTGGAGAACAAGGAAACAAAGCTGACCGCGTTTAAGGAATTTAGTGTTTGGAAGAATATAGTGATAAAATCCCTCTATCAAATGCATTAAAATATGATTTTTTTTTCTTTTTTAGAAGAATGAAACAGGAAACTTCCAAGAACCGTTTTTTGATATCTATGTGTAAGACGCAAAAGGCAGTGCCAGCTCAGTACATCTTTTATATTAAATAAGTGATTGATGTTTATGATCAGTAGAAATACTGAAGCATTCACAAAGTCAAATGTTATTGGAAGCTGAGACTTTTTCAAAGCAAAGTACTTATCTTATAGAAATAATCTTTCAATGATCTCTCCTAAATGGCAGTGTTGTTGGTGTGAGGTGAGAAAATTACTCTTGCATATTATTTATTGGCAAAGTGGGAGGTTTTTTCCTGCTCAAACTGTTCACTATAAGTAGTATTACAAGTCTCATTTGTTATACCAGACAATGCTTAGATTTATAAATGAAAATAAATAAAAATGGGATGAAGAACATGAAAAACAGCATAATAAATGTGGAAAATATGTTGCTGCCTTTTTAAAAGATTGTGAGTAATAGTTACGGATTATTAGGCCAGATATTGCTATTGTCTGTGCAGTGCAAAAAAAATGAAAGCCACTTGAGAGGACAAAACAGTAAGTGGGAGGAGAGGCCTGTGTGGTCAGTGTGTCTCTGTGGTCGGTATTACCCAAGAACCATCTTACCTCCAACAGCTTGTTTCTCAATGGAAATACATTCTCTCCTGATTGTATGGGGTTAGACTCCTGAGTAGTCTGGCTTGTGGGTTGTACTTTGGGTGTATGTGCTATTCACCCACCAGCATCATACACACAGCAGTTCTGAAATGTGGCAGAGAAGAAGGGAAGCTGAGCAGTGCTATGTGGAAGGATGTTTGCACTCTGGATGACACGAGATTTAGGGAGCTGGATTTCTTCATGTGGCAGCTGTCTTCCTCCTCTCTTGTCGCTGGATCAGGATGAAACAGAACTGAATTCTGCTTTATTTCTTCTTCATCTGCCCTACCATGCCCCCATGTTAGATGTGGGACTTCCCATTAGCATCATTTTATCCCATTCTGCAGTTGTTTTCCAAGTGGTTGAGAAAACATCTTAGTCTCTAAGATAGTTTGCAGAGAAGTGGGGAGCCTTTTGTGTCCCTCAGTGAGACACATTCCATGTACTGGAATATATGCCCTATGACACGAGAGTCCTTGAAAGGTTTTGATTATCCCTGCTTCAAACAGGAGGTTAGCCTAGATGACCTTCCAACATAAATCCATCTGTGGTCTGTAATTCCATAGTGGGTGTTGGGAGGGGAAAAAACACCCAAACACCAAAACCACAAAACAAGAAGACAGAGATACATGAAAAATAAGGGTACATAATTTGCAGCTGTTAATTATTAGTATGATGGGGCATTATTGTTGCAGTTCTTTCCTGTGGAATAAAAGCCTAGCTCTCCTGGGTTGGAGCCTGTGGTGGGAAGAATTCCCACATGTCGCTCCTGAGACATCGGTGATTTGATTATTCACACAATTTCAGTTATACTGTCACTTAAAAATTATATAATGTAAACATACACATGTCATATCTGTGTTCATCATTGGGGGAGGCTTTTCAAAGTGGATGGAGCCTGAGGAAGGAATTTTGTCAGTGCGGGTTCTAAACATGAACTGGGAGAAAGGTTACATTTTTGAAACATCTGTAATCATTTGTGTGTCATGTAAGTTAATTAGCTGTATATGGATTTAAAGCAGTTGACTCCTTTTCTGTTGCATTCATGTTGCGTGTTTTGTGTTCTTGAAACCTTTATAGTTTTTCTAAACTTTGTAGAAACAAAGCCTGAAATCCATCCAAGTCATCTATGAGATTCATGGCACTTGGGGATGTGGTTTAGTGGCCATGGTGGTCTAAGGTTGGCAGTTGGACTAAATGATCTTGGAGATCTTTTCCAAATTAAACAATTCCAAGATTCGATAACATAGCTATTAGTACAGCTAATATCTACATGGTGGGACTTTTTTCTGTTGTTTGTTTGGTTGGGTTTTTTTTCCAGTTTCTCTAGTGAAAAGGGGGGGAAAAAGTCATCAATACAGGTTAAGAACTAACAGTATGGGGTTTAGGTAATATTATAAAAATGCAGAATAAAATAGCGTCCTTCGCTTCCCCTGCATAGAAAGCATACCTGTACTCAAGGCAGAAAAGGAGAGCATCTATTTTTACTACATTATATAAATTGGCTCTAAGGCTTGAGATCAAATTAAGCAAAATAAAGACCTTGCGGTACTAAACGAAGAGTGTGTACAAAGGGATTTTGCACACCTAAACTGAAATTAGTGTGGAAATAATTTTCATTGAAAGTACAGACTTTTAGTAAATGACGGTGTGTGTGCATACAAACAAAGACACTTTTCTTTTAACCTTCTATTGATTTGTGGTCACAAGTAATAAACAATTATTCTTCTTTCCCAGAGATTAAAGTATTTTCTTATTCCTCTCTTTTTCCTACTGTTTTCCTTTTTTAATTGCCTATAATCCTCTACTGACTGCAGTGAAAGATGTCTTCAGCTGTGCCACTTAAATCCTTCTTCCTCTTGAGTGGTATCATGATTAATTACTTCTCTTTAAATCTAAACCTCACCGTTTTCCTAGTCACAATTTAAGTATATCTGCAATCATTTTAAATAAAATGTGTCCTACCTTGGTGCANGTAACTCCCTAAACCCATCACACATAGTCATCTTCTTGGATTTCCTCTTCTATTTGTGTTTTAATTGGCAGTAAACTGAAACTAAACAGGCATAGTGGGATTATGGGATCATATGCATGTGGGCTTATGGAGTCTGAGAAATTGATTGTACTTAACATCAAGGTGTAAGATACTAAGAAGTAAACACCCTTAACAACTAGGTGCCTTACGCGAGGTCAAGAAACAAAGCCTTTCATTGTTAAGTTTTCCAATTCCTATTGAAGCAGACTGACAAAACTAATGAACCAATTTCTGTTTGGTGACTCATGTGCAATATGAATATTTGCACTTTTGTTGCCTCTGGCAAGCTCTTGTGAGGGCCAAGGGTGTCATGGAAATGAAAAAGCAATGACCCGAGGCACTTGTGCTCAGCTGGGTCTCAGGCATGATAGCTACAAGGTGTTAGGGGGCCTGTGCTGCTGCTCATCAGACTATGCAGCTTGAAAGGAAAATCGATTTCTCCATGTTGAGTCTCTGATCTCTTTCCTGGGTGCTTCCAGGTAGGCTTCTGAACTAACTTTTAAAAGTTAAAGCACCTTATTTTTTAATTGAAGTGTTGGCCATCAGCTAATTTCACAGGCATCNGAGCTGTAAATATAGCTTCATCTAAACATCCAGCTGGCTGAGTGTCTAGTCTGGGTCATTTTACAAAGTGTGGGGGGGCAGGTAACTCCCAAACCCACATCACTTGGACTAAGATTATCTCCAGGGGTACATTTTAACCCCTACCATTCTGTGATTTTTGGCTAGGCACCTGTTTGGTCTCTCCATCAGTTTCTGTTCTGTATGAAATTACATTCTACCTGTGACTCAGAATAGGAATTTTTTTATTAAATATTTTTATTGTGAAGTTTCTTGACCCTTTTTTGTTGTTTGCAGTTTTTTGTTTGTTTGTTGTTTTTTTTTAATTAACTTTTTAATGCATTATATGTGAGGATAAAGAATAGCTGAAATCCTAAAATGTTCTAAGTCCCATCTGCTGATGAACAGCTGTACTTACAAGCAGCTGAGATAGATCCTCTTGCTGCCTGGTAACTGATCCAGAATATCATATCTGCCGTTGAGTGTTTGTATCCTCTCTAGTGGCTGATGGCTTTTTGTCTGGCAGTAAGACAAAATCAACCATCCAAAACATTTCAAACTATAAGCTAGAATTAGTGATTAGCCTCTGCAACAGTATACCAATAAATCTGCTGTAGTCTCCTTTGGTCTTTGTGACAGCCAGCAGCAGAGAGACTTCGAATGCAATTGTTATGACTAGTACATCTCTATGCATTTTTTCCCTTCTATTTGTTTGCTACTCATTAGTACTTTCACTGGTAAAATGCTGCTGCTTTCAGGATCCTCCTGTTTGTCTTTCTAATGTTAGCACTTAAAACTTTCACACTCTGTTCCAGTTATCAGCTCTTCTTAGAGTGTATTCTCAAGTAATCCCTGGAATTAGCAGTACTTTCATTTTTAACATAAAGTTTCAAGATTAGGAAATGAAAATATTAGAGTAAGTAGCATCCAAATTTGCTCTGGACTCTCAAACAGATAGGCATCAGCAAGATGAAAGCATTTCTGGTTCTGGCCTATCTGACATAATCGATCTCTTGAAGCGCACAGATTTCAAGTATTTAGTATTAGTATTTACTTGATAGCTTTTCAGTACTGGTTGTGTTTATTTCACTCAAACGATGAGTCACAAGTAAAACTGATGGCCTGATCAGCCCCTCTGTGCTGCAGGCTAAGTTGCTGTGCACATGCTGCTTGTTGGTCCTGCATATGCATGAAGATCATAGCCTGATGGAAGTGCTGTTTTTACCTCTTGTACGCTGTCTAGAGCATGCCTACATGGGGCTCTGAGGTGCCTGGGCCAAGAGAGGTCAGTTCTTCGTGTCTTGGTATTTGTAGTTTTAAAGTAGGAAGTCCAGTGGGCATGTCTTCTTTTTGGGAAGTACCCCAAGAGTGGTGGAGAAGGCTTGGGAAAGTCCATGACTGGACTTTCATAGGCCTGCCTGAGCACTGCTTCAGGGCCTCCCAGTGCTTCTCTTTCCACCAGAGGAATTTAATGTCTTTATATTCTTTCTTCTTGAGAGTAAATTATATTGGAGGCTGAGTGCCTTAAAGCACTACCAAGTTGAGAGCCTGCAAAGGCTAGATAGGTTCAGGAGGTGGAACAGAAAGTGTATTTTTTTGGTGGAACAGAAAGTGTATTTTTTTGGTTGTTTCATTCCCATTAAGTCCTGCATCCCTATAGAACTGGCTGCAGAGTCAGTTTCTTCCCTCTTTTCTCTCCCTCTCTGCTTCTTCGAGGATGCACAGGGGGAGTTCAGACCTGGTTTGGCCTTGGTAATGTCGCCACTTGGGACCTGGAGTGGCCTAGCTGGGGACTGAAGCTGCTAAGCTGAATTTTAGCTGTCACACAGGTTTGATATGAGGGGTAGAGAGACATGGTGGAGGCAGAGGGCATTGGAGGCCTGGGGTTTTGGCCAGGTTTGGTGGAAGGTGATGTGAAGCTTTGGCCTAAGGTTTTATTAGAGAACTGTGGCCAAGGTGGACTACAGATTTTGTGTATTTTATATACTTTTGTACTGTTGCATGTAGTTAGAATAGCATTTCCATTTAAACTTGCTAATGCTACCCATCACAGTGTGGAATGGTTTTCTTTTAGCCCTTTTGGAAGAGGTAGAAGAGCATCTGTCTCACTCAAAACCAAGACAAATGATAAAGCCACAGCTCTGCTTGTGCTTTGAATGATGTAATTGCTGTCATTAGCTTAAGCAAAAAGGCCAAAACACATATTTGTATACGATTTTTTTTTTGTGAGTAAACCATTTTTATAAATAGCCTTTCAAAAATGACATGACACTAAGGAGAGACTCTTTCTACAGTTGAGGCTGAATACAGTTACTAGATTCATTGGCAGAAAACAATTCCTTGCTTTCAGAGGTTTGAATTAATCACATGTGGTGTTCTGTACTATATGTCCTAGGGAAAAGGAAGGGGTAAATGATAACAGATTGAAAAAATTATGTTGTTTCAGTGTTTAATTTGTTTAACAACTGATGTAAGAGTTCCATTAGTAATACAGTGTTAAATACACATTTTTCAATTTGTTATGAAGAGATATTATATGAATTAATAGAAATTAAGAAAAAATTTTTTTCATTCTGTAGCCTGTAGCTCAATAGTATTCTATGCAGGTTCTATTAGTTTTTTTCAGATGTCTGGATTATTGCATTAGAAGTATTTTTTTTGGTGTCAAATTACGGAAAATTAAAATTCAGGGCCACAAATTGAGTTTCCAGAGCCAGAAACTTTGAACTATACATATATATAATTTTTTTTTGTTGGAACAGGTGTTGGCCCCCAGCTTCCTTTCAGAGCCTTCCACATGTAATCCATCACAGAAATTTCAAAGTGCCTTCAGTTTGTGCAACATTTTTAGGGATTTGTAACCTGCTCAGGAAAAGTTTTAACTGCTTATTTGAAATATAGATCTTTATTACAAAGAGCATATTATGTGTGTAATGTGGTTGTGTGTAATGTGTTAAATTCTCAAAGGTATGTTTTGCTTGTTTTCCATTACTTAAACAATCATTTTCCCTTGTAATCTCAAACTGTACAGTGAGCCTAAGAAAATCCTGCCCCTCTCCTTCACCCAAAAAACCTCAACAAACCACAAACCTTAGGTTGGGTGCTTTCTTCTGTTGGAACAAACGTGTAGTTTCCTCATAACTTAAATGATTACTGAAATCCAAAATAACAGATCCTTTCTGTAGTGCATCTCTTTAGTGCTATGAAAAGCATTATCAGGAGACAAATAACCTGAGGGTAGTTCCTCACAGTAATGCAGTGTAATTTATAGAACTTATTTGATGTTTCAGATGGTCTGCCCTTTTCTGAGGTAGTAACAGTTTTGTAACAAACGGAAGCTGTAGTCATAGATTCTTATTTCAGCACCTGTACTTATACTGGTCTTATTTTTATATTTATCTAAAAATATATGTAGTACCCTTGGAAGAGAGATGGAGATTTTAAAAGCAAATGAAGTTTTTGGAACCATAGTAGAGTCAGAACTATGATTACTCCTCTTACAAAGATCACTTTTAGAGGACTATCTTTCATAATGAGTTTATTCACAGATAAACCCAGTTCTGTTTAAAATGCACAAACAGATAAGTACGCATACATCTGCTGATTTGATTGATTATACACAAGTATTTGTAGGTTTAATGTAGAAAATCCTATTAACCTATTAAATTATGTAAAGACTCCATAGATATAAAGCAAATGTGTATTTTTAGCAGCATCTTACAATCATAATGCAGTTTAATATTCTGATTGAATATTCTTGAAAATTAAATGCATGGTTCGTTGCCTTTTTCATTATGAATTTGACTGTAGGCTGGAGAAGATGTCTGCCTTTCTGGATTCCTTTTCTATCTTGCTTGTGGACACTGATTTGAATTGTGTCTATATGTTTTATAATGAAAGTTATTTGCTTTCTGAAGATTTAGTTAGGCTTTTTGGGTGAACTAAAAGATATTAGAGTTCAACAGTTGAAAATTTCTATTTCTGAATATTTGAAGGAAATTTTGCAATTAAATTCATGCCTTCAGAATTTTGTGGGGCGAGATTTCTCATTTCACTTGGATGAATACACGGAAGTTTTCTTTAGTTCACATCTGTAAGTACCCTTTTTATCAGTAATTAAACACACATTAAGAGAAGAATGTCACAATGTTTTGTTTCATTGAGAAATTTGGCATGAGAATGGAATGCACATTTATGACAGCTGGATATGCAACTGACCACAATAGCAGCAAAGGAACAATTACACTTGATTAGTTCAATAATTTTGCTAAGAAGCAAATATTTACTGTAGCTATGTGGATGAACAACATGCACCAGATTTACAGCTTCAGGGGAGCATCATTATTCATATCAGCTAATATCCAGGAACAAGAGCTTCACTCCCCTTCCTGGCAGTCTATTCTGGAAAAAAGACACTGGCATGGGGTATAGCAGTAGTTTAGTTTAGGATTAGATGGGCTGGTTATTGCTTACAGTTCTTGGATTGTCTATTCTTCTATGTGTTCATGGAGATTAAAATTGAGGAGAGTAGGGAGAAGAAAGGGGAGGGAAAGAGAACCAATATTTTAGTTAAGGGAAAGATGTATCTGAAGCATTTTAGAGCAAGGGAGCTGCAGGAGCAACACCATGCATTATCTTTATAATATTCTGAAGATATCTCCAGCAGTGTGAAACTTTTAAGTGCAATGAGTAGAATCAATATGGAAAATGGAGTTCTAAATGGAAATGTACTTTTTATGGCTTCCTGGACGTTGCAATCTAAATCTAGTAAATGTTGAAATAGCTTGCCTTTTTGATGATTCCAACATTATGTGAACATATGTAAAGCCTAAAGCTTTTTTGAACAAGAATCTGCCTGTTAGAAGCTCATTGTAGAACAGAGTAGTATTTTGTCAACTGAGCATCACATAGAACACTTTTCATTCTGAGGTTATGAAGCTAGTGCTGGCTGCTTTCTTCTACATGCTTCAGTGTTGTGGAAGTTTGTGTCACTAATCATAAGATGAGGATTAGTATCACCAAATTAGTAATGGAGATGTTACTTACCAAATTATTAGTTTGCTTACATTATTAATCCTCCATATGCTTTTAAATTAATTCAAGAGATTTTAGCCCTCAAACTTTCTTGGTTTTTTCCCCTTTTTTATTTAGGCATTGTATGCTTTAACTTAAAATGAGGGGCCTCCTCTACTATTATTATGGTATTTTACTTTCAGTAAATGACAGGCATTATTGGTACGTAGAGATACATTACACATTCTCTTACTGGAAAGCTTTCATTGCATGCCATTAGATAACAGCATGTGCTCTGTAGCTGTGGTCTCTTAGCAACTAACTGTCTCTTTCTTCTGAATTCTTCTTTTGTGACTCAGAGGCAGGTCTTAAGACATAAACTTCATCTTACTCTTCTATCCAAAACGTTGAAACCTGGAATGTTTTGTGTGAAGTCCGTATAGTTTAAAAATGTGACCTTCAAAATCTACTGCATGTATTGAAAATGAAGATAAGCTTATATTACTTAATGTAGTAATTTAATAATAAATGTAGTATTGTGATCCTACCAGACTATGGTATTGTTTGGGGTGACATGCCAATATATATTTTTTTTTTCCTCTAGATTTTAAAATAAATCACCATTTCATATTAAAATTATTAAAATTAATGAATAAATAAATTAATAAATATGACTATTATGAATAAATAAATGAAATCTGCAGTATTGCATTTCCCCACAAAACATATAACCCTTTCACTCATGTCGATTTTAATGTGTTGGGTTTGGGTTGTTCTTGTGGTTTTGTTTTGTGGAAGGTTTTTTTGTTTGCTTCTTGGTTTGGGTTTATTGTTTGGTTTGAGGTTTTTTTGAGGGTGGGGTTGGTTCGTTAGAAATTTTTGTTGTTCCATATCCGTGTTTGAAAAAAGGATGAACAAAAAGCAGCATTCCTTGTAGTCAGGAGATAGGGGGCTATTCTTTCAACACAATTAGAGGTTTAAATTCAGGTCTTTGTGTGTATCCTCCCGAAGCTGCCATTGGATGTTTTTCTTATTAATGATTTTATTTGCCTTCTAGTGGCAATGAGCGCTGGAAACCCCTTTCATTTCTAAAGAAAACCCTGAGATCAAGAAATATTTTATTATCCAAAATCTTCTACTTAATTAGTGAACATAAAACCATTTGGTGTGGTGGTGAGTTGGTTTAATGAATTATGGTCCTTCTAAACTCCAGATATATTTTTATGTCTAAATAGGTGTGCAATGAGTGACATCAGATAATAAAAGAATATGAAAAATCTCGTTGGTGCATTGTCATAGAATAAGCTTTTGCGCTTTTTTTTTCTTTTTCTTTTTTTTCTTTTTTTTTTTTTTTCCTGGTAGAAACCCAGCCTTGTATTTTGTCTGGAAATCTTTCTGAAGTGACAACTTTGATCGACTCTTCTATGTTAAGCTGATTAACTGTTTCTGACCTTTCAAAGTATGTTGTATATAATCCTAGAAGACCACCAGAGTTGAAACTATTCTGTTAGTTTTGACATTCCTGTCAGGCTTTCTGTCTGTATCACAAGCAGTCCTAATTCACTTGTTTTTAGTTAATTTGACAGGTCATTGTTAACATCATTACTAATAGCAAAGTGCTACAAGTTACACATGTTTTGAAAGGGGAGTCTTCAAGAAATGGCAATACCAGTTAATTAAAATAGAATGAAAGTGCTTGTTTCTTTTGCCGTGAACTGGATACCATCTTAATATTTTGGGAGTAGAAGGGAAGGGAGTATGTTTACTTTAGGAACAAACTTCTTTTCTGGCTGGCTAAAATCAAGCAAGAACTGAGATGGAAGCTATCCTGACACTGTCATGCACATCACACCACCTTGAAATTTTTTCTTTCTGGTAGCTGTTAGTCAAATATATTTGAATGAATCACCATTTCTCTAATTAGAGATGCTGCTACTTTATCTAGCATGTAACAACCATCTTGTTTGTTGTTGTGTTGTTTGGTTGGTTGGTTTTTTTCTGTATGTGTAATCAATTTTATCATTGAATGTGAAATAAGTTCTTGCGTACTGAGCTATTTCCCTTCCTCAGAGCCAAAAAGCTGAGGAGATAAAGATCCTTACCAAGGATAAGTATAAGCATTTTGAGAGAGAGATTCAAAGACCAAAGACCACCCCTGAAAAGTCTGTCAGGTGAAGTGCGGTTTAAGGAGTCATTTGAGTGAATAAATGATTCATGGCTCATGGATACTGACGGTCATAAACAGCAAAAAAAAAAAAAAAAAAAGTGAGGATGGAGTCATAAGTGGCTTAAGTGTGAGCAAATGTCAACATTAAAGAGGAAATACAGCACAGGAGTTTTTGAGGGAAGTGGTGCAGACATTTCTTTCCACTTCTATTCACTACTTGAGGAAGCATGCAAATGCTAGATTGGTCTGAAGTCATAAAATCCAATGTCTGATCAGCAAAAATTATCCTATCCTGCTTTGAGTTTCTAATTGTGTTATAAAACTTACAAACAAATGAAGAATAGCTTAAAACAAGAACAAAGCAAATCTTAAGGAGGAACGAACTCACAATTTGGTGCTATACTTTGAGTAACTCTGAGTCAATCTTAAAAAGTCTTTATACCTTTTTACAAGACAGTGAATTGAAGGCACCTCTCGTAAGATGCTTAGAGAAATCATTTGAAGAAGTTTGGTGTGACTGTTGTGCCTTTCAGTCATGGTAATGATAAGGACCCAACACTGTAAGTTAAGGTCTGGCATGTGATTCTTGGATCCAGATCATGCAGGCAGGCCAGCGGAGAACACAACACCACCTTACATGCCTAGCTTGCTGTCTGCTGGAAATCTCTACATGTGTGGGGAGGAGAATTTTTGCTTATAATCCAAAGAGCTACAGGCAAAATCAAATGCCACTTTTCTATTTATCAGAAGTAACTTGCAACTAGTGCTAAGCTATGCCTCCTGTGCTTCACCCACTCTGTTTATAGGAACTTGAAGGGAAGATCCTGCCATACTCATATAGTGATCGGATTGGTGTGGAAAGCAAGTGGGAGGAGAATTGGAGCCAATGGGTCTCAACATCTCTACCAAATACATTGATGAAACAGATTATTCTAGACTTGGTTTTCTCTGTTCTGCTAAGAGAAAGAGCAAGTATCTCAGCCTGCAGCTGCTTTGTTTGAAAGATTTAGTAATAAAATACTTGTGGACAATGTTTTCAGACAGTAGGGGAAAGAAGTCAGTCTTGTGGTTTCAAAACTATGTGCTTCCATTCTTTGAACTGCAAGAAAATTAGCCTTCTAAATCGCTAAAGGGATGGATAATAACAGGGGTTTACTTTGTTACATGCTAGACCATGTCTTGTTCCTGCCACGAGCTAGGGAGCTCTAGATTATTCTGTTCTTTCCTCTTCCCAAACCTGCTTTTGTTGCAGTTACTTTCTAATGTCTTGCATCTTAATGTCTTCATTTGACCTATGCTTAATTTTATTCTTTAAAAAAAAAGTTGTTAAATTATAGAACTTGATAATGTTATATGTCTATTGTATAAGTATACATCTCCTATAATGTTACTCTGTAGTATTTTTCTTTTAAAAAGGAGATTGAGTTAATGACAAATAAGAAGGGAGGTAAACTTGAATAGTAACCTAGGCCTAGAAATTGTAGTCTGGCATTTAAAGAAAAGAATGTCTCTGAAGCTGCTTTCTTTAGGTAGTAGAGAAAATGCTGGTGAGGCAATTTCTCTAATCACAAGGATTGACATTTACTTTGAGATTGAGCCTGCCTGTTTGTTAATTAGGGTGGTGGAATCACATTACACTCAGCTTTGCATCTCAGCAGGCCCCTACTGCAAGATTTATATTTCACAGGGAGAAACAGTCTTGATAATGAAATGATGCTTTGCAGTGATATGTACAGAGGAGCACAGTTGGATTATGTAAATGTGATTTATCCAAAGCTGTAGTGCATGAGTCCTTTTATTCAGATGCTGATCTATAACTCGCTGATGGCTCTTGCGATTTCACGTATGTGTTCAGTGATTGGTATCAACTTTTAAGATCATTTATTTTTATGTATGCCATAAAAGGCTTACATCAAAGTTACTATGTATCCTCTACATCTCCCCTGACAGCGCTTTGCCATGCTTATCTTCTCCAGCTATGTCATCAGTCATGGTGATGTTTTCAAAGGAGGAAGATTCTCATTAAGTGTGTCCCATTTAGCAACAGAATTAACTGAAAAATGTTTAGGGACCAAAATGTAGCTGTGGTACCTACTGGCCCCATTACAATGTTAGTGTTCTCCTTTCAGCTTTGAGAAACTTTTACATTATTTTCTCATTATTTGGAAAAAGCAAAAGGAGGAGAGGAGTTTTGCAGAACACTTTATTGGCACTGCTGCAGTAGCCGAAGTTTTTGAGCAGGCTGTGAGGTACAAGAGAGCTACCACCTTTGTTGGAATTTGCTTCTAACTCATCTGACCAATGTTGCATTCCCTGTGCTGAAAATTAAGACTTGGGGCTTTATGGTTGCCAAAGCCAGGGCAAGTGCTTGGCCTTCCAAGTTTTTCTGTTTCCCTCTTATGTTCTTGGGAGAATCAGATGGGTTTAGCTTGATTTCCTTATTGAAGTTTGTGTGTCTGGTTTTTAAGGGCTTGTGTATGTGTGCCATTTTCCCCAAGGTAGATTTGGAAACTGATGGACCTGCTTCAACTAGCCTTAGCAGGAAGGTGAAGTCCTCTAATGGGATTGATTTCTACAGGGTTTGAGAGAAGAACATGTAGGACAGAGAGGGGTCCATGTTCTTGTAAAGGGTCAAGAAGCTGCTGCCCACTCCTGCCCACGTGACTCTGGGATCTTCCCTGCTTGGGCCAGCATCAGAGAGATACAGAAGGACTAGAGTTGATCTGTGAGCCTGCCTGTGTGGAGTTGTACGGAGGGGGCAAAATGAAATCCCTGATAAATCATCTTCAGTAATCATTGCTGACCAAACACAATACTCTTCCAAGAAAACCCTGCTTGATCTTAACATGAAAATTAATATATTAATACAAATAACATCTCTGCTTAATTAAAGTAATCTATAAGCGTGAAATAAGAGAATCAAATCCTCATTTTTGAGCTCATCACTTTAGGGAATTTCCTGAAAGCAACTGAATCACTAAGTTCAAACAGAGAGAAAAATGTGCTGACAGCATGTTGCTTTTTTATTCTGCTTTGACAAGTTAGAAGATTTGAGTATCTAAAATCCCCATTGTATTGTAGGAATGCAAGATTGGGTTGGGAACTGCAGAAAACAGAACTTTCCATTGTTAGTTGTTAGACCTAGGAGGCTGTTCCGATGAATTTTGAACAAGTGGGCAGGCACTGACAAGTCACTGAAATTTGCAGATGATCTGAACACTGTAGCCAGAGGTAGAGAAAGCAGAGAGCTAGTGAGGCTTGTAAATATGTAAAAATACTTCAGAATCAAAATACATATTTAACTGATATATGTATGTATTTTTCTAGTCAACCTTGAGTCATAAGCAATAAAAGGGTTTATAAATATTATAATCTCTGACCTCTGTTTCATAAGTATAATAAATTGGGATGATATTTCCGCTTCTAGACATCAAAAATGCAAAAAACATCTTCAGGCTTTAATATTCACCTTCCATAAGGGGAAAAAAAATGCATTTGAAAGTGAAAAATTTGAACTAGTATAGCATAGCATGGCTATGGAAACATATAAAAAACCCTACTCCGACCATCCCCAAATCTAATAAATCTGAATTCACAAATGGTAATAGGAAGGATAGGCATAGATTTGGCATTATCTGTGCTGTTCCTAGAGGGGCCCAGGTTCCAGACATCCTCCCTCAGGACGTCTAAGGAGTTTACAGGGTGATTCACTGGGGAATCCCTGTGTATATAGTTCCGGGGAAAAAAAACTTAAGTGCTTTCCTTTGAACATGAAACATCATTCAGTTTGAAATTCTTTCCTTTGAGGGAAACCCTCAACAGGGTAAGTACTTCAGTGATTGACTTCTCAACTGAAAATGCCAGTAGGGCTAAACTGCAATGTTTTAGTTGATTGAAGGGGCTGGACTCACAAGGGAAGGCTTATGCTACTGTAAATTCCACTTAAGTGTCAAAGAAAACCATTTACACTGCTAATTGACTACAGGATAATAGAAAGACTTACATCTGAGCCTTGAACAGCTTTTGTAGTTCAGCCTCTTTGCTGTCTGGAAGACTGTGCAAGCGTTACTGGGCCAAAGTCTTCTTGCAACATTTTTCATATACTGTTATGGAGGATCAGCTACACTTATGCATAACTACTTCTTCATTTTCTCATTCTTCCTTTTGCTTTCCTCCTAAAAGATCAAAGTATCACAGTATCACCAAGGTTGGAAGAGACCTCAAAGATCATCAAGTCTAACCCATTACCACAGACCTCAAGACTAGACCATGGCACCAAGTGCCACGTCCAAACGTGCCTTGAACACCTCCAGGGACGGTGAGTCCACCACCTCCCTAGGCAGCCCATTCCACTGGGGAATGACTTTCTCAGTGAAGAACTTTCTCCTCACCTTGAACCTAAACTTCCCCTGCCACAGCTCGAGACTGTAATTAGACTTAAAAGTCTGCCCTTGTCCTATGGTAAAGGTCTCCACTGAAAGTGTGTACCTTTTTTTCATCAAATGGAGTACTTCATTATTCAACCAAACTGCTTTTCATTTGCTGCTCGCAATGTTCTTATTCTTTCTACAGACTAAAAGGCTGAGATTTCACAGATCATGTCAAAGACAGCAATTGTACCACACATCTCTCCAGTAAATTTGTCTGATGCTTCCCTTTGTTTCAGTTTCTGGTTGTACTTCTTGCTAGACATTTATATAGCCAACAGTATCAGTTTCCAAATATTAATTACACATTGATATGCAAAGATTAATAAAATCCTGAATTATTCCTCACTGATTCTTATTGATCGTTTTTCGTTATTCCAGTGGATGCTTGCAGACTACTATATCACAGCTGACAATTAAGTTCTGTGTTTTTGTCTTATACATTGTGCTGGTTTGAGGCTAATTGGNCATCACATACATATATGTTTATCTTAAGGTATTTTGCTTTTTAAATGTTGGATGGATCCTCAGGTGCTTTCATTGCTATATATCCATCAGATTTATTTCCCTGCACTCCTGCTTTGCATTTGCTCAAGGTATATAGTCTGTGACAAGCTGCCTAACATCACATTGACAGTCTGTGGTAGAGGAAGGAACTGATTCAGTACACACTCATTTGATTTTGAACCATAATTAGGCTAGTTTCTTACCATATCTTATTGTCTTTCAAAATAGTGCAATGTTATTTGGTTATTTTTAGATTATTCATCTGAAACACGATTAATTGTCCTTGGCGCTACTCAGTCATCAGTGTGCGTATCACAGGCTCCATTCAGCTGCCACTGAAGTTTCTGTTAAAATTTCTACTTACTTCATTATGACATGGAGCAGGCTTTAGGACTAAAAAGCATATTCTGTCTGTTTGGAGTAGCATTCCAGTTTAAGTAAAGCAGCTAGATACGCAGTTTTTAAACAATAGAAGGGGAAGAAAAGGCAAAATAATTTCAAGGGAAAAATCTGACTCACCACTGGTGTTTAATTTATGACAAGGAAACAAAGCTATTGACTCAGGAAATCACTGAATAACACAAAAAGCATCAGCACAAGCACAGATGGTTAAAATTTTTTTCTTTCAGTTTTATGTCTGTATTTTCTGCAAATCAAAACAAAAAAAAATTAATGTGTCTAAGATCTTTGACAGGAAAGTATTCAGATGATCACAAAGTGCATGAAAGTTTAGAAATCATAGAATGGTGAGGTTGGAAGGGACCTCAAGGATCATCCAGTTCCAACCCCCTGCCATAGGCAGGGACACCTCCCACTAGAACAGGTCACTCAAGGCCTCGTCCAACCTGGCCTTGAACACCTCCAGGGAGGGAGCAGCCACAACCTCCCTGGGCAACCTGTTCCAGTGTCTCATCTGTGACAGTTTGTTGTGTGCATTCAAGTAGAAAGCAAAACTAAATGAGAAATACTTAGTTTAACACACAGGTTCCTCAAGTCTTCAGGACTTCAGCTAAGCTGAAGCTCTGAATCCGGGCATCAGATCTTGACAGATACCTTACAACCTTGTCTAGTTTTGCCCAATTCCTGGTCTTATTTTTGGTTCCATGAAAGTGAACAGGAAGTCTTGTGACTGGGAGACAGTGGGGGTCCTGTTACAAAGCAGGCATGCAAAATTCTAACAAGAATATATGGTAACACTTCTTATCATGAACAAATTTGGGATGAAATTTAACATAATGACTCTTTTTCCTATCTGCACTAAGAAGCACCACAAACACCCATCCAAGGATTTGCAGCAAAGGCTGAAAATCGTGATGCTTCTGTTTGGCACAGTTGGTGAACTGAAACATTGAGTGTTGTGCTGCTCTGTTACTACATCTGGGAAAGCATCAGGCACCTCAAACTGCAGAAAAATATTTCTATATTACTTTATTTTAGACACACCTGAAGGCTGTGAGGCTATTCAGTGAGACTTGGACAGACTGGAGAGCTGGGCAAAGAGGAACCTAATGAGGTTCAACCATGATAAGTGCAGAGGTCTGCATCTGGGGAGGAATAATAAACTGCACTACTACAGGTTGGGAAGTAATCTGTTAGCAGCCCTGTGGAGAAGGACCTAGAGGTCCTGGCAGACAACAGGCTACCCATGGGACAGCAATGTGCCCTTGTGGCCAAGAAGGCCAATGGCGTCCTGGGGTTCATTAAGAACAGTGTGTTCAGAAGATCAAGAGAGGTTCTCTTTCCCCTCTACTCTGTCCTGGTGAGGCCTCACCTGGAATATCGCATCCAGTTCCAGGATCCCCAGTTCGAGGAACAGGGATGTACTTGAGAGAGTCCAACAGAGGGCTACAAGGATGATTAAAGGATTGGAGCACTGTCTTATGAGGAGAGGCTGAGGGACCTGGGGCTCTTTAGTCTGGAGAGGAGAACACTGAGAAGGAATCTAATCAGTGTTTATAAATATCTTAGGGCTGGGTGTCAAGAAGGAAGGGGACAGCCTCTTCTCACTTGTGCCCTGTGATAGGACAAGGGGCAATGGATGTAAACTACAGCACAGGAAGTTCCACCTAAACAAGGGCAAGAACTTCTTTACTGTAAGGGTCACAGAGCACTGGAACAGGCTGCCCAGAGAGGTTGCGGACACGCCTCCTCTGGAGACTTTCAAGACCTGTCTGGATGCATTTCTGTGACAATATAATCTATGCTAGATTATATTGTCCTGCTCTGGCAGGGAGGTTGGACTCAATGATCTCCAGAGATCCCTTCCAACCTCTAACATCTTGTGATCAGCTTATTGTTAATAGTCAGAAGAGATAAGCAGAAATGGTTTAGTGATTACGTTTGGGAATTGTATATCATTGCACTGTTTCATTGTTTTTCCTCAGTATTTTTTGACAACAATTAAAACTTGAGGAATCCCTTGTTTAGTGCCATGTATTGCAGAGCTTCCAGTTAAAATGTTTATAATGCTCATAAATCAGGATCATTTGTGCCAGACACATTGCCCCTTGCTTGATTTGAAACGATGATCTGATGGTGAACTCACCTTTTTCATGTTTCTGTTCATTCTGGTCTCTTGGTTCTTTGAAACATAAGAAACATTGACTTTGACCAATGTGATACTCTGATTGCTGATGGCTGTTTCAGTGGCACATACCTTTCATGTGTAGTTCAAGACTTTTACAGAGAATAAAATATTTTATTCTAACCCTTTCTTTAAGTTTTTTATGGGATTGTGATCATTCTTTCTGTAATTAGATCATTTCAGAGCAATGCACACTCTGATTAAGAACAATCCATGTGACAGAAGACAACGCTAGAAAATTTGGCATTACAGCAACTTTTTTCTTCTTGTTAAGCATGAGGCTATATCTGCAGGTATTTGTGCCTTCTTGGGGTGTGGTGATTTAGGAACTTTACCACCACCACCACCACTACTGAAATTCACCAGACCAGCTCAGATGGCTTGTAAGTAAGATAAAGCTATATTTACAGCAAAGCTAAATTTACAAGCACATATATAAAATGTACTTACAATTATATACAAATTGGAAATAATACAATAATCCAAATTCACTCCCAGACAAAGAAATTGCCCAGAAGAGGCTCAAAGCCCCTTTCTCTCTTCCCCTTCCCAGACAGGCAAACAATCAGCAAAGCTTACTTGTTATTTGGTTAGCCAGGGTTAGTGGAAGATATTAGAGCGAAGCAAAGGGGATGTGAAAGGGAGAAGCGTCCCAGAGCAAACAGGGACAAATTATTTACATTTTGGCTTTTTATCCCTTTTAGCAAATCAACAAATGATACAGATTTCATCACTACTTTCTTTTTTATAACCAATGATTTAACTTTTCTCATTAAAATATTCCAGTTAGCCTCAAACCAACACATGGGGGGAGATAAATTGACCAGTTGCCATAGATTTTTACTTTTAATTGTTTTCTTTTGGCCAAAGGAGTTTTGCCCAGCTGGCATTTATTTAATCCACCACAAAAGCTGTTTATTCTACCTAATTTCTGAAGTCTATTAAACTGTAATACCACAAACAGTTCCTGTTTATCTTCAGACAAGTGGTGTTTTGCTCATATCTTTGCCCTTACAATCAAGCTGAACAGCCCATTGAAGTCCTGAAAAATCAAAGATTGCTCGTGTGTATTAAGTTTTAGTACAGGCAGGACTGAAGTTTGCGCTGCAATTGTTCCTTCTCTAAAATAAACTATATTTATTAAATATTTTTTTACTGAAACTCAAGCTCATTAATGCCATTGAATGCATTCCTTTGCAGAATTTTTTTGTGAAGTGGTTACAAAAGTGACTTTGGTTCTTGCATAAGATATAGTACTTACCCTTATAATCCTCAACTTATTGTCCTGACAGCTGGGAAGCTGGAGAGGAGCAGCATTCTCTTTGTTTCTCTCCCACTGGTGCATGGTGGAAATACTGAAAAGGATAATCTTCCAAATGGCACTCTCAGTTAAGCCAAAAAAAAAAAAAAAAAAGGAGAATCAGAAGATTAAAGGAAGAGACTATTTTAAAAAAATACAGAACTGCAAATGATTCTATTAGATGTTCTGCAAAATTAAGTTTTTAAAGGCTCAGGGAATGGAAGTTAACAACTCCCAACCCTGCTCAGAAAATTAGAAAGGTTTCTAATGTTTAAGTGGATAAGAGGTTGTCTGGCAGATGAGTAGAAGCTTTAGAAGATTTACTTTCGCACTGAGGACTTGACGTCACATTTGGCAATAAAAGTTTTGTATTTTCTCCACAAGATGCAGGTTCGTATAAGCATGTGCTAACCCATTGTTCTTCCACAGAAAGAGCGATTGGGCTTTGGAATGGGCTGCCCGGGAGGTGGTGGAGTCACCACCCCTGGAGGTGTTCAAGAGGAGGCTGGATGGGGCACTTAGTGCCATGGTTTAGTTAATTAGAAGGGTTAGGCGAGAGGCTGGACTCAAAGATCTTAGAGGTCTTTTCCAACCTGGTTGATTTTGTGATTTAGGAATTAAAAATTTAGAACCAATTTGTGGATAGTCTTGACTCCAGGAGTTCAGATCTCACCTCATACCTGCTGGTGACTGGAGCTTTTTAAAAAAGAAATATTTTCCGTGTTAAATTCCTACTGGCGAAAATATGACTTCATAAACGTATTAGTTCAACAAAAGTTTTAATTTGCAGAAAGTAAGGCTGAAATAGGACTGCTAGTCAAAACTGGAGAGCAGTCTTTCCCACAGTATCTAGTCTCACACCTGGGTTGTGGCAGGTACCTCTGAAGTCATTGCTATGCCCGGTTTACTGGACAGATGTGTAAAATCAGGTTACATCCAGCGTCAGTGATGATAAGAAATGAACAACTTTTATTTACAATTTCAAATACCTACTGGCATTGTTAGCTTTTTCTCCCTGTATCCATGTTAATTTTACACACTTCTAGCAGGTAGCCCAAAACTGGACATAAAAGATGTGGCACAAACCCAACAAGTTCAGATGCCATGCATCAGACGATGGTAACACAGNTGCTCCCTTCCTGGAGGTGTTCAAGGCCAGGTTGGACAAGTCCTTGAGTGACCTGTGCTAGTGGGAGGTGTCCCTGCCTATGGCAGGGGCTTGGAACTAGATGATCTTTGAGGTCCTTTCCAACCTTACCATTCTATGATTCTGTGACTGCCAGTGAAATGTGCAATATGGAAGTATCCACAACAGTATTTGGAGTACCAAAATATTTAGATTAACATAACCCTTTTAAAAAAATTGTGTTAAAAATAATTCCAGTTTTTCATTGACAGATTTGAAAAGGCATTTCTGAGAGAGGAAAGGACAGTTCTACAAATGAAATTCAGATTTCCTGGATGCAAATTATGTGCTTTGACCACAAACTTTTTCCTTCTCCAACAATCCAGTTTTGTGCTGACTTATTACTTTTTTTTTTTTTTGAAATGCAGATTTTTTTACAAATCAGACAATTTGCATGGTGTTATATGATACTTCAGAGTAATGTCTGGGATGAATAATGTTTAAATATTGAGAGACAGTATTTTAACTTTTCTGGTGTGTTGCTGTGGGTATTTGTAGCAATGACTACAGTTATATTTCACCATTGCCTGTCCAGGACATGTCTGATCCTGTGGCTACTGTTTTATTTTTAGTCTTATGTACGTGCACTTTTAAAAGATGTGGAGGAGATATTTTGAGGATGACAAGAGGCCCTTCAGATGCCACCTACCATTTAGATCATTGAGTCATTGCTTGTGTAAGCAATGAAACCTTTGAAAGAGATCTTAATAGGCCAAGCAGGCCTTCATTTTTTAATTGAATTCCTAGTAGTAGAGGAACTACTTCTGGGCTACTATAGGTGTCTTTTTGAAGTGTGTCTTCCACCTCTCTCAGTAAAAGACCAGGAGGAAAGTGCTTCAATACTATCATCCCTCTAGATACTAACAGGTGTTTTTTTCCCTTGAAGATCTTAGTCTTAAACTACACAAAATGTTTTTAATTTATAAATACCGTCAAAATCTTCAGAAGCGTTTTTAGAGTCTGCTCTCAGTGTAGAGTTTCTGTGGAAGGACAATTAGGAAGTTAAAAGCATTAATTGTCTTCCTTTTGCAGTTAAGCATTTTAAGTATTTGGGAGGGATTCAAGAAATATGCAGGTATCGCTCAGCTTTGCATTTCAGCATTGTTCTTGGGTCTTCCATGTTCTTTTTTGAACTGCCATGCTCCAGTAGCAGGAATTTGCTGTAAACCTGGAGGAAAAATGAGGGTACTTTACTGTTTTGCACTGTTGTCAGAACAGCATTCAATAGGCACTGAGAAGTACAGCAGCAGTATACAGTGTCAGCAAGACTACCAGGCACCTAGCTTAAACTTCATAATCAGGGATATGATTCTTCTTTTCTGAGTCACTATTATGCAAAGCATTTAATTTCTCTTGAGTCATTTATGTTTGTGTGCCAAAAGCTTGCCTTGAAATGCAAACTTGAAGTGACCACAGTCTTTCATATATAAACACATTTGAGGACATGGCTGCATTTGTGAATGGTGTGGAGGAACGGATGCTTAATTTTTGTAACGAAGCCACTAAATAGTATATTTGAAATTGTGTTATAAAGTAGTACAAAATCATTGTTCTCCTAGCTGCCAGAAAGCAGATGAAAAGTTGTTAGTATTTTGGGGTTAGTGGGATGTTATTAATGCTTTGTACTAATAAAGACATCTTAATCTGTTTAGAAAAATCATGCTTATCTTGTTTATCATGTTTTTAACTGATTGACCTGTGTGATACTACACTGTGGGACAGGAGCTCTCGTCTCTGAATGTTTCTTAAGATTCCGCAAAATGGTGGTGCCCTTCTTTGAGACGTGAGTTCAACTTATTTTCGAGTCAATAGTATTGAGTATATAATCAGAGCTCTTTTTGTGCAATGCTTACTGATTTAGACAGGTACTTTCCAGTAATTAAGAAAATGGGTGGACTTGCAGACTTCATATCCAGGGCAGTGTGGCATGCACATACTTTTAGCATCTCATTCTCTGGAGAGCATTGAGTTAGAATCATAGAATCATAGAATGGTAAGGTTGGAAGGAGACCTCAAGGATCATCTAGTTCCAACCCTCTGCCATAGGCAGGGACACCTCCCACTAGTACAGCTCACTCAAGGCCTCATCCAACCTGGCCTTGAACACCTCCAGGGAGGGAGCAGCCACAACCTCCCTGGGAAACCTGTGCCAGTGCCTCACCACCCTCACTGGAAAGAACTTCCTCCTAACATCTAGACTAAATCTTCCCTCTGACAGTTTAAACCCATTGCCCCTTGTCCTGTCATTGCAAGTCCTTATAAATAGTCCCTCCCCAGCCTTCCTGTAGGCCCCCGTCAGAGACTGGAAGGCTACTCTAAGGTCTCCTCGAAACCTTCTCTTCTCCAGGCTGAAGAGCCCCAACTCTCTCAGCCTGTCATGTGTCCTTTAAAGACAAATGGAAATGTTTGTTAAGGAGTCAAACGTAAAACATAAGATGTAATTTCTTACTATGCACATAAAAATGTGGCAATTCCCCTTAAATATTCAGAAGATTCATGTGAGATGTGCAAAACACACTAAATGTGCTTGCGAGGAACTGACCTTCATTATTCACTTGAACTGCAACTTTCATTTGTTATGAGCAAAACTGTCAGAGATATCACTTATGTATCCCCAAATATCCAGCATACCTCTGATATATCCTTCTGTCTCTCACTTTTTTTGTTTATTTTTCTCATTATTGAAAGGACTGACAAGTGAGCAGAAAAGGAAAATATGCTTTGGATAAGGTGTAAATGCAAAGCATAGGACACACAGTGAGGATTAGAGAAGAATGTAAATTGTGCAGGACAGTGGTTCAATGGAGTCCCTGCACCTGCTTGTCCTGTTTATTTTATTCAACTTTTGTTTAGTTTAACAAAACATGCTGTAATTATAGCAATTGTCAGCTTTGCTATGTTTTTTCTTTAAATTTCATCCACTTCTTGATCTTGCATTCAAATTGGAATCATCTTTATCTGATAAGACCACCAGAAAAAAATAAAGTACAACTTTGAAAATACTGTTCTATTACACAATTATGTGACAATATTAACTGATAACTTTGGTAACGTGGTGGGACGTGCACTTACAGTAATGGTTAGAAGGCAAGATGACTGAAGGGTAGAAATACATTTGTTTTGAGGTTGTACCTCTTTGCCTTTAGAAGACTTGGGTTTTTTCACATGGAGTATGGTGTCCAGCTCAATACAAGAGACATAGACCTGCTGGAATGGGCCCACAGGAGGGCATGAAGATGATCAGAGGGTTGAAGCACCTCTCCTGTGAAGACAGGCTGAAAGAGTTGGGACTGTTCAGTTTGTAGAAAAGAAGGCTCTGAGCCCACCTTAAAGCATTATCTGAAGGGGACCTACAGGAAGGCTGAGGAAGGACTGTTAGAAGGGCTTGTAGTCATAGGACAATGGGCAATTGTTGTAAACTGGAGAAGGGTAGATTTGGGTAAGACATAAGGAAGAAGCTCTTTAAAATGAGAGTGGTTGAAATAGTGGAACAGGTTGCTCAGACATTCAGGATCAGACTTGATGTGGCCCTGGCCAGCCTGGTACAGTTGGTGGTGTCCCTGGTGACTGTACAGGGGCTGGACAAGATGACCTTTGAGGGCATCATTCCAACTTGATGCAATCTATAAATCTGTAGTAATTTCCCACTGAACTGTGCTG
This sequence comes from Ramphastos sulfuratus, assembly GCA_013399055.1. Classification (NCBI taxonomy): domain Eukaryota; kingdom Metazoa; phylum Chordata; class Aves; order Piciformes; family Ramphastidae; genus Ramphastos; species Ramphastos sulfuratus. The sequence continues at coordinate 39,163 of WBNM01015084.1, read as the reverse complement.
TGAAGTGTCTTAAGTAATGCTTTTCCTAAAAATAGTTTTAATGTAGAAACACAGCTGTATTTTCAGAAAGGTATGACATTGCCTTTGGTTTTTTTTTTTTTGTCACGTACCAGTATCTCAGTAGGACAGTTCAGGGATCTGCTTTGCCTTCTTTATTCTGAATATTTATCTCTGAAGACAGCAAAGCACAGATCATTACACATCTATGTTAATTGCAGTGTGATTAATTGATCTAGCTATTAATTTGGTACATGATATGCCAGATTCCCTGATAGTCTCATAACTCTGTTAGTGCCAGATGTCTGTCCTGGAGTCTGGAAGAACTCTCTTTACTGGTGTTTAAAGTATTTGGTACGTCCACAACCACATTTCATGGATTTGCTAAGTGCAGTGATCAAATCCAGCTGTTTCTGTTCTGTGTCTTGCTGTCTTTTGCCAGCCACTCACTATAAGAATTGGGCAGGAAACAATTTTCCCATACAATTAAAATTTCAAGGGATTTAGGAGAAAAGGGGGGGGACGGACCGAAAAACCAAAAAACCAACACCACCACCAAAAACATAAAATGGAAGTAGAGTATCTTAAAGCTGTTCTCTACAAGGAGAAAAACCCCTAAGATTCGACCCCAAAATTGCTTGTCCCTATGACAGTCACCTCAGATGAGATGCATATCCAAAACTCCAAGCTGGAAATCCTCATTAAATGTTTAGTTTTCTTAATAAATCTTAACTTCCTGGTGGAAAACATATTTAGTGTCCCAATAATGTCAACTACCTGGACCTGAGTAAGGCATGTGACTCTGTCCCACATGACATCCTGGTCACCAAACTGGAAAAACATGGACTTGATGGGTGCACCACTCGCTGGATAAGGAATTGGCTGGATGGTCGCACACAGAGAGTGGTGATCAACGGCACAATGTCCACCTGGAGACCAGTGACAAGTAGCGTCCCTCAGGGGTCAGTGCTGGGACCAGTGCTGTTTAACATCTTTGTCAGTGACATGGTGTCACAGAGGGGGTAATTAGCTACTGCAAGACGATATTGTAAAAATATTAATATATAGTTTATTTAATATTAATAATCGGAACTCGCACCACCCCGACCACCATTTAATAATAATAATAATAATAACAATAATAACAGGCTCTTTGCAACGTCATGGAAACT
>WBNM01015084.1:0-37490 GCA_013399055.1 Ramphastos sulfuratus | reverse complement strand
GTGCAGTTCTGGAGCCCCCAGCACAGGAAGGACATGGAAGTGTTGGAGCGGGTCCAGAGGAGGGCCACGAAGATGCTCAGAGGGCTGGAGCAGCTCTGCTATGAGGACAGGCTGAGAGAGTTGGGGCTCTTCAGCCTGGAGAAGAGAAGGCTTTGAGGAGACCTTAGAGTAGCCTTCCAGTATCTGAAGGGGGCCTACAGGAAGGCTGGGGAGGGACTATTTATAAGGTCTTGCAATGACAGGACAAGGGGCAATGGGTTTAAACTGTCAGAGGGGAGATTTAAACTAGATGTTAGGAGGAAGTTCTTTCCAGTGAGGGTGGTGAGGCACTGGCACAGGTTTCCCAGGGAGGTTGTGGCTGCTCCCTCCCTGGAGGTGTTCAAGGCCAGGTTGGATGAGGCCTTGAGTAACCTGTGCTAGTGGAAGGTGTTCCTGCCTATGGCAGAGGGTTGGAACTAGATGATCCTTGAGGTCTCCTTCCAACCTTACCATTCTATGATTCTATGAATTCCTAACTATTTCTATGCACCAGAGCCACAATTTGCACATAACCAACCTATCCTAGTTTCAAAGGGTAACATTTATTTATTTATTTTTCCCCCTATTTGAGTGACTGCCGAAGCTTTTTGGAACAGCAGAGATTTCACACACAGTTCCCTTTCACCAACCCACATCGTCCATGCTTCACATGGTATCATTCAATATATCTGCTGAAAGTATGGAGGGAATTCACTGTCCCTTCTTTCTTTATGGTGACTGTCAGTGACGCAGATCTAATAGGAGTCCTCGCAGTGCTTTTTTTGCAAAAGGGGACAATTGTACACCCATGTCTACCTCTACTATCCACCTAAATGTCAATTTTGATTCTAATTTTAATGCTTCATTTTATTATTCACAGTAGAACACTACATTATACGCTATTATTTTTATGTCATATTTTACTTGAGATGTGCTGTACCAGCATAGTAGATGACTGTCTCTCACAGCATAAAATCGATCATCTAAGGATTTACAGTCCTGCTGTATTTAACATAAATCCCTGCTGCAATGTATAATTAAAAATGTTTGCTCACTAGAAATTTTGACCTAACACATACTCTGTGGCCATGGAGGTGTTAATTCTTCAGGGAGACTGGGAAAGGGGGAGGAAGGGAGAAAGTAGTCTAATTTTTTTTCCTCACCGAACTTGGGTGTATGCTGGGGGTTGAAGGCTAAGAAAGGTAATAGGCATAGGAATGAGGTACAAGGCACATGCTTGCACACAAAGTAACTGAGTTCAACAAATTTTCACAGTGCAGATCAGCAACAGATTCAACACAAGAGCTGCTGCAGCCAGATATCTAATGCTCCTTCAGGATGTTTGTGTGTGCAGGAACAGCCTGGTTAATGCCATATATCTCTGCTTTGGCACAGATTATGGTGCCATCCCCACTGAATGCAGTAATAAGGCTTCCAGCTATATTTGTGTGGCTGAGATCTTACCCATTGGCTCTTAGGCATGTGCTTATGGTGTGTGTCTGTCTGCTCACTCATACGAGGCTTTTCTTTGTAGGGTGCATGATGGTTGGCAAGAAACTAGCAGTACTGGGCCAGTCTACACAGAGAAACTGTACTGGCTCATTTGGCTCTTAGACATTCAGCATTTTGTAAAGGCCTGTGCAAAATTGGTTTGCTCCTTCAGTACAGCTTTTGGCTGTTCAACACATTACCTTTCTCTGTTACTGAAGACTGAGCGATTTGTTGAATGGGATTGACTCTATTAAAGTGTACATTAGTACTTCAAAAAAATGAAATTCTGTATAGGTCAAACATTAGGTAATTTCTACACACTAAATCTCTCCTCTGATTTATGTTTGTTTCTGTTCATTTGGTGAAAAAATCAGCAGTAAAAGCAACATACCAGTGAACAGCTCTTTTGATACTTTCTTTGACTAGAATTGTATAAGTTTTGAAAGATACTATTAATGTCCCTGATGTGATAAGAGAAATGCTAAATAATTCTGTAGACTGGGAACAGCATTACCCACCAATTTGTTTCTTGTAATACTAATAACAGGACCGGTAGCTTCATGATTATTTTCTTTAAATAATTCAAAACCCCCCCCAAAATATCAAGTTATAACTGTAAGCTATAGATCTTGTAGGGTAATCCCTCATATATATCTTCTCTCATCTTATTTATAGACTCAAAGGCTGTTTTTATGATACTCCTCCACAGGATAGTTAGGTATCTCATAAAGTTTAATGGCTCTTTCCTAAAAATGCTTATCTTTTGAGGGGACAGTATCTCAGTTATAAGGATAGGTAAGGAAAGAGCAGTGAGCTCAGGATTACCCAAGGTCATCGTGGAAGCACACACAATAGCAACAGAGGTAGAGTGCAAAGTTCAAAATGGTGTATTAATACCTAGTCTCTCTCTCTACAATATCCTTTCCACTGCCACCAATTGCATATAAATAAAGAGCATTATCACATATTGTGCAATTTAGTTTTGTGTTAATGACAAGATACCCATGATTATTTCTCTTCTAATACTCTTTGAAAATGTCTTTATCAGTACCCCAAAATGTCGCCTGTGAGCCATTCTTGTTGTCACAGTCACTATTCAAGTGATAGAAAGGCACAGAAAAGAGGTTCACTCTCGTATGAAAGGATCTCCATGAGGAAAAGTGACCTCTGACAGTCAGACATGTCAGGATCTCTGTATGATCCAGCGTAAGCAGGACTGACTTCCAGCCTCCAAGCACAATGTGTGATGTGTGGGGTCACCCTCCAGCTCCTCTGCCCCCTACTCCCAAGCCATAGGGCTGACCTTCTCCCTCAGGGATCATGACCCCTGCCAGCCCAGCTGAAATGGGCTCAGTGGATTCCAAGCCAGAGAGCAAGGCTCAGAGTATGGCATTTGGCGACAGAAATGGTAATAGAAGAAAACATTTGTCTTTGGAGGCACTGTGACTACCAAAAAGAATATTCACATCCATTCTTATTCAAATAAGGTGCATATTCAAGACTTCACTTGGTTTAAATACTCTGTGAGATCTCCAAGGAGAGAAAAATAGAAGCATGCCATCAAGCTTCTCTGGCAATTAAAAGAAAAACAAAAGGGCTTTTATTCAGCTGTGATTTAGAACTTGCAATTTTAGTGATGTATATACACATATATATGTCTGCATAATAAGTCCACGTGTGCAGGTAAAAAAATACATGTTACTGTAGTTAATCATCAGAAAAAAAAAAAAAAGTCTGAATTATTCAGTAAAGTTCCTTCTGTGATTAATCTAGATTCACTCAAGTAACCTTGTTGAATTCAGTGGAACTATTGGTATGAATGGGAGAGGCTGCATCTTGCCCTTGATATAATCCCACTACATGGTTACTGTGTGGATTGAAGTGACCAGCAACTGAAAACCAGGACATTTTGCCTTTTTTTTTTTTTTTTTTTTTTATAACTTGCTTCAAGCACTTCTAATATTGTTTCCATTACCTCATCATGTGGAAAACAAGTTAATTAGCTTCATTATGGAAAATTTGATGTTGCTAGGCTACAATAATTAAAATATTGTACTTACTGTTATGCTATGCGTAATACTTACGGTTCAAACTGCATTTCACTCAGAGGGGATTTGCAGTCTGTTAACTAGGTTAGTTTGTCCTGTAAGTCCTTGTGTAAGATAGGACATGAAAGAAGGACCAAAAAGCTGTGAAATCTGGTATGGTATAGCTCTGAATACGAAGGCTTCTATCCAGCAAGTTATTTCTTGCAGTAATTGTGAGCCAGGACAGCTCTGTGTGACTTTTCCCATTTCTTCTTCAATCTCCACTCACATGCAGAGACCTGGGAGACTTTTTTGTGCATCAAGATGAAAAAAAACTATGTAGTATCTTAAAATAGAGGTAGGGAACTTGTAAAGCAGATGAGGAAGAGGTTAGTAGATGAATAGTTTCATATCAGGGATTAGTGTAATCAGCTAGATTTATGTGTTTATCTTATTCTTTATTTTAATATAATTGTAGCTTATACCCTGCCTTGAGAAAGAATTAATTTTTAAATAATTTAACAGAGCAATGGCAGGATAAATGGGTGGAGATAGCATGCAAAATTGGTTTATATGCTACATGTGAAATATGAGGTGCCCAGACTGCTGCTGGCAATTACTTTTTAAAGCCCATTTCCTCTGAAGAATTGATTTATGTATTACACTCTTTAAGGAGGTACACTCTTCTTGTAATGATTCTCATAACATATTTGCTCATGTGTAAATAAATGTACATAAAACTATTAATTCCTGAGGGTTTCTTATGCATTTCAATTTCTACTGCTTTTTGTTTCTTATTTGTAGAATCACAGGATGCTCGTTTAGGAGGCCACCTGCTCAAGTAGTGCAACCTGGAGCCACTTGCCCAGGGCTGTGTCCAAACTGATTTTTAATACCTCCAAAGCTGGAGCCTTCACAATCTCTCTGGAAAATCTGTGCCAGTGCTTGGCCACTGTCACAGTGAAAAAGTGTTTCCTTGTGATCAGAAGGACCCTTCCGACTTTGAGTTTCTGCCCACTGCCTCTGGTCCTGTCTTGGCACCAGTGAAATAAGCTTGGTTCCATCTTCTTTGCACCCTCCTTCACATATTTATATATATTATTAAGATACTTCCTGAGCCTTTTCTTCTCCAGGCTGAGCAGTCCCAACTCTCCTTTCATCAGAGGAGAGATGCTCCAGTTCCCTTATCATCTTCATGGCCCCTCATGGGACTATGATCCTATTTAGACTAGATGTTAGGAAGAAGTTCTTTACAGTGAGGGTGGTGAGACACTGGAACAGGTTGCCCAGGGAGGTTGTGGCTGCTCCCTCCCTGGAGGTGTTCAAGGCCAGGTTGGATGAGGCCTTGAGTGAACTGTACTAGTGGGAGGTGTCCCTGCCTATGTCAGGGGGTTGGAACTAGATGATCCTTGAGGTCCCTTCTAACCTTACCATTCTATGATCCTCTCTCCAGGGACATCCCTATCTCTTTTGTACTGGGGAGTCCTGAACTAGAACCAGTGCTCCAGCTATGACACCACCAGTGATGACTAAAGGAGAGTGATACCTATTATAATTACAATTATTACCACTTAAAAGCCATTGGGTATTACATGCACATTAAGTGCTCTCACTAAGCTTTCTTTTCATGTGCCACCTTGGGATCAAGTCATGATCCAGTACTAGCTCACCACTTTCTTCCTCTGAGCTGATGACCCAGAGGAAGACAGTCCTTAAGCCATCCAGTCATGGTTCAGTACAGTTGGTATATACTGTTCTTCTGGCTTCTAGGGGAAATTGGAACAGACTCTCAACTCCTTCAGAAAACCCTTTTTTTTTTTTTTTTTTTTTGGTGTGCGAAAGCTGAAATGAAATACAAAGTTTCATTGCAAATGAATGGAATATCTGTATAAAAAATAAAGCTGTGGGTTTTGGTTGTTGGGTTTGTCTGGTGGTGGGTTTTTTTTCCTCATAAAAGTCTCATAAAAACTGCTTAAACTCTCTGTGAAAAGCTGCTATGTAGGACAAATGGGATTTCTCACCACATGATCAGGGTTAATTTTATATTCCCCTTTTTACTAATCTAAGATGCCTCAGAGAACCATGTATAGGTTGGGCTGCATTTTATTGTAGAACTTAATTGTTGCAAAGGATGATCTATCTGCTAGAAGTGTTGTTCACATTAATAAACTCTCTTGGTAGTTATATAAACATTTACTGTAGTCCATTAATGAGAAGTGTACTAGTGCAGGTGTTGAGTGTACCACAATAAAATGTTTGCAGTCAAGAGGCTGTTTATTTTACTCAGTCACATATTCTGTTGTACTCACAGGTATAGAGGCCAAAAAAGATTAAAACCCAAGACTAGAGCCACTTAAAATGTAAAATATGTTAAAGGAAAACATTTTTAAAATGGTGTACCTTTTTTTTTTTTCAGTTGCAAAACAATGCATGATTAATTTAGAGCAAACTATTATTTTTCTAAGAAGACTGTCCATGATTTTGTTTACTTATTTATTTACACAATAAATACTTTTGCTTTAAAACCAATGGAAACCAAGAATTCTTGATAACTCATTTTAGGTTTGGTAGGCTTGAATATAAATTGATCTGCCCGGAGAGAGTTAGTGAAAGAGTTTGTCGTAATTGTAATAAAGGAAATTTTAAAATCACAATCTGTTTCAAGACAAAACTGGACAACTGAATGTTGTCTTAAACCCTTTCCCCCCAACCTGCTCTTGGCATGTCTCTGTTCTTTAGGTAAGAGGCATTATTAGACTCAGGATACAGATACTGCTTCTTTAAAATAAGTAAAACTGTTGTTTCTCAACCCTTCGGTCTATTAATTCAAAGGCTGTAGCTTCAGAATCTTTCCCTTGCAGTGTTAGAAAACAAAATCCAAAAGCTAGGACTAAGCTACAAGCAGGGATCAAATCATATAATCTGTGTGTTTCTGGTGTTACACTTCACTGGTAAACTTTACATTCCTACTGGGTTTGAGACAGTTTTAAATGGGTTTGGTTATTTTATTCAACGTATCTTCATTGCTTTTCATTGTCTAATAATTATTCCTGAAAGTGGCCCTTCTCTGACTGCCATACTATTTTAGCTACCAAAATACTACAAAAGCATAACAAAACATTTGTAAAAGGATTTCTGAGGGGAGGTGTGAATGTTTGGGTCTGGCATTAAGGTTTCATTTGAAAACTAAGAATAGTGCTATTATTGTTACACGATATTATCACCTTTTTTGTGTGTGTGTGTGTAAACAAAACATAATTTTCTGTCCTAGTTTCCAGATGTCTTGTATATGTAATGGTGGATAGTTTTCTTTAAGGTGGTGCTAGTGTACCCACCAAGTAACTATGTCTGAAGAATCCATGCTGATGAAGGTGCTCACAGTCTTACACAGTTTAACCATAGGAGGGAGCCTCTCCTCTTTCAAAGTTAAGTAGGAAGATACAATCATAGGCCTTTGGAAGCATCTTCCTACCAGTTAGCATTTGGAACTGTAATTTTTTTTTCTTTTTTTTTTTTTTTTCCTGTAAAGCTGATGCATTGCAGTGTCACAGGCAGGTACATTTACATAGGAGTCAAGCCTGATAGTTCCAGAAACAAGTATGCAGAAAGTGTCAACCCCTGCTCCTAATGGATTGGAAGAGTGTGATTACACTTGAACGTGAATGGGATTCAGTCTTTATTAGAAAATAGCTGAGTAACATAAATATGCCAGCAGCACTACAGCTGCTGCAGGTAATAGTGCTTATTTACCTTTATACTGTGTAGGCTTTACTTTATCCTTTTCCATGGCACCTCTGTCTTCATTGCAGACAATCATTACTGGACAAGTAAAAATCCTGATTTTTGTCTGTTTATTACAGTCGAGTTAGATATAGCCTTAGCACAGTGTTTACACAGTTTAGAAACAATAATCTGTGTTTCACTGAAGCTAAGTAGAAGGAAACCCATGTGTGAGTAGCTTTAAATGTGCTTGCAACTACATTGATTACCTTGTATTGGATCAATAAACTGATGTAAAAGAGAGACAAATTAATCAGTCAAATTAAAATCTATTAAATAAATACAGAAGGGAAATATATCATCCAAGAACTAAAAATAGAGTATGATTATTGAGGAAAATAATAAGGTAAAATGACTGATTATTAATTAGAGCTTAATATTAAAATTAAATTTTAAGTGATTTGCCTTTTTTTTTTCTTTTTAATCTGTATAAATGAGATCTAAAGGAAGCTAACCTTAAAGTTTTTCAGTAATTAGAAATTATTTCTCAGGTTACTTGTGCCTGGTGATTGTTTTTTTTTTTTTTTTTTGTGCTGAGTCTTCCCTTTGTGCTTAGCAGAGGTTTCTCTGATGTTTGACTCTCAGGCCTGCCATTCGTTTCCTCAACCTACAAGTCTGAGCTGGGCCACTGGGGCTGAAGTGGCCTCTAAATGAGGGATGGTAATTGTTGCTGAGATGGCACAGAGGTGCATAGTGCTTGCAGTTCCTGGAGTGAGAGCTCACAGCAGAGTCAAGCAGGAAGTGGGGTCTCACTTAGGCTGACCTCTTTCTCCAGCCTTGTTAAACTGCATTTCCCAATCTCTCCCCTTGTTACTTCAGTCCTGAGCCATATTTGCTTTCTACATCCTCTGCCCACTCAGTGTATAGTATGAAATCTGTCCTGGATAGCAACAGTTTTATCTTGTGTTATTCTGTACAAATAAAATCCCATATTTTCTCACAGCTAAAGCAATGCGTGCTATTAACTCAGGCATTTCTCACACCTAATATTCTACTACTTTTCTCATGTACGTTATTGGATAATGTCCAGATAAAGTCGTATGTTATTTTTCTCTTGTCATATGAACATGATGATAACTCCTAGGAGAAATCTTTGGTAGGGGTGAGGGATAAATCTGCAACAGTGCTTATGTTACAACTCAGTACTACAAATTCTTTCATTCGAGTAGGTTTCTTTTATGGGGTCTGAGTAACTGACTCAGACATTGATGATGCCTGTCTTTGCAGTAGATTGCAGGGAGGTTTCTCATAAGTTTATTTATACCATATGTCAGTATGCTACTTTATTCCTTGCTGCTTCTTCCTCTTCCCTAGCACACTCAAGTTAACTATAGTAATTTCTCTTTGTTTTGGAAAAATGGGCAAGAATACCACTATGTAAATCATTGTGTATGTATTTTTTTATCATAGTAATATCCAACAGTTGGAATTCCAACTGTGCTTCAAACCTCTGAACCACAGGGAAAATATATATGTGTCTCCTCTGAAGAACTTAACAGCCTGAGGCTTTAAGCCTGGGATTTTTTTATGCTTGTCTTTAAATGCTGAAGGGGTTACAAAAATCTTGATGACTGGACTTTTGAGAGCCTTTTAGTTGTTTTCAATGCCTGTCCACGTGCCTACTCCTATCAGTCTGTCTGTAGCACAATTATGATGATAACATCTGATCATTAAAAAAAATTCAGGGTGAGTCTGTATCTTGAATGTCTTCTGATCCCAGAGTGGTGCAGAGGGCTGTGGAGGATAGGCTGGATTATGAAGATTTTTCTTGTCTGCATGAGGGCTATACCTTGATGGCCAAAATGACAGTGTTGACTCATCTCTGACCACCATGACATGTATGCAAAAGCATCTGAAAAGTACTTGGAATGTGTTTTCTGCCCTGTTTATAGAGAGCAACATCCTTCTTGCTCCTTACAGCTTATGGGTGGAGGATGAAAGAAGGTTTAATCTTTTACAAGCCATAACCTATTCTTACTCTTAGCTGTTTTAACTTTGCTCTTCTATCAAGCTTTAGAAAGACTGACATATTTGCTGAAGTTTACAGGCTAGATGCACCAGTACTAGCTGACGTGCTTTGAAATTCCAAGCCAGATACTTTCAGGTTCATACATACACTCCTAATGGGAACCTAGCTGCACTGCTGAATCCTTGCTTTCATCCAACTCAGAAATAAAAGCAAAGAGAGAATGGGTTTAAACTGAGCTCATGGAGATGAGACCCAAAACAAATGCTCTTAGAAAACAGTTAAAGTGAAACACTGATTTGAGTAAAGTCTTCAGAGTGACACTCTCTAATCATCTATTTCTTTTACCTAACCATGTTATTTTACTGTCTCCTCCCTTCATTCTTAATAGTAAACCTTCCTTCTCCTCACGTCACTCTGCTTCCCCTTGGCAGAGTTGCCACCACACTGCTTTCTCAGAAGATAGATCATGTGAAGTGACTAAAGAATATCTCTGAAATTCAGCATTCATATGTTTTAGACTGACCAAGCATAGATCATTGAACAGCCTTACCTTCGAATGATAAAATTAATTTACTGTGTTAAGGAGTCTGCTAAAATATGGACTCTTCAGAGCATCTACTACTATTTATGGAACTTAAACTTCTTGATCAAGTGCTTAAGAGTCAAATGAAGTAAGTACACCTGAAAGGTACCTTTTCTTCTGTTTGTAAAGATGTGCTGCCTCCAGTTTCCACACTTCCTTTAAGAATTACTGAGAGTTTCTTTCTAGGAGATAGTAAGCAAAGAAAAAAATCAAAGTGAATAGTATTGTTTGAAAGAACAAATATAAATTGTATATATTTATGATAATTTCACTACTGAAGTGCCTTTGTGTATAATTTTAGACAGAACCATAAATCTCAAATCCAAACCCAGAAACAATAGCTACACAATTTGTGTAATAACAAATACTGAATATATAAGAACTTTATCTCAAACATAGGGTAGACTGGTCCTTGTTTTCAGAAATCATCTTTCAGGTCACAAGGATCACTGGAGGTGGGGTGGACTACCGTGGAACATCAGAGACTTGAATTTCTGCCCAAGATTTGCTTGGGCCAGGTCATTTGGCCACAGTATCTACCCATAACATCAAAGATTTGACACCCTCTAGTATTATCGTAATGAACCCACCTGATTAGATGAACAAGCAGAAACAAAGACATTAAGATACTAGCAACTTGTGTTCCTCTCTAAGGAAATCAGAGACTGACTTCATGTTAGGGAGTCTGTTAATGAGCTCAAGCCCATGGAACCTGAGCCTTAAATTACAGTTCATTCATCATCTTCCTTTTCCAACTTTTTCATAAAAAGGCAGTTTCTTCATGGAGAGTCCTGTAAGATCTGGCAATGTTTTTGTTAAATACATAAATTATTTTAAAAAGAAAATAAAAAAATTCTAAACTAGTTTCAGCAAAGAATCTGCATTCAAATACTGAAGTTGTAGGAAACAATTTTAACATATATGAATCTTTTGTTTCATGATAATGCTTAGGTAATAAATAAAATATTTTTATATTGCAATTGTTTGTCTCAGGTTACTGCAGTGAGGCCTTCGTTCCGTAAATAGTTGTCAAAAATCCCTGGTTAAGTAATTACCATAGTTAGGAGACAGTTCACAAAATTCACACTTCAAGTGTGAATTTGATCATAAATGAAACAGAATTCCGTCTTTCCTTCCCTCTTCCATTGTTCTCTGCTGATGCTGCCGTTTTCTTAAACTGAAGTAGAATTTGGAGTAAATCATTAGAACTAATTTCTCTTCTGAAGCGTCTTTCTTATAGCCTTACACCCTGACCCTAACAAAAGTTGAAAGGGATTCCTGATTTAGAGGCAGGTAAGAGGTGTGCCAGGCATTTGTTGCTTGGTTTCAACTGTTAAAATGTGTCTGTGTGGCGGAAGATCCTCCTCTGCTCCTGTCTCCTCATTCAGCTAAGTAATAATGGGGAGACAGAGCTGTGAAGTCACAACCCATATTGGGAAAAAAAAAAAAAATCTCATCCATCAAACTGTCACCTCAGTTTTCTGTCCAGGGTCACAGAGGAACAAAGTCAGCTTGTGTCAGGTTGAAATAGCATTGGTAAGTGTTAGTGTGTGTGAAGCTGGTGGTTTGAAGTCTATTTATTTTGTTTGAAAGGCTCAAACAGCATGCTGCCAAGCAGAGGAACAAGCAGGAGGAAGTCTCCTTATAAATTATTACTGGAAGGCTCACAACCATCATTTAAGATGTGAAATTATGCCATCTGCTTTTCTAGGTCTTTGATTTACTTCGTGGCAGCTGTCTGTTTCTGAGTTTCCGCAATTCACAGGGAGATAAAACTTGCATTAAAAACTAATACAACAACAGCATTTCTTTAACAAAGATTTAATGCTTTCTTGAAAACCAGACAGTATGCAGGGGATGTTGTCTCAATATCTATGGCATGCTTTTGAGACAAATTATATGAACGAAATGCTCTTCTTTACATAAACTGGGGATGTGGATAGAGATCTTATTGACTGTGAAAAATACCTTTGTTTGTTCTGATTTTAGCTATCCAAAGCATTTCAGGGAGGCACCAATGTTGTTATTATATTTTTTAATACTGCTTTTAATTTGGTGATTCCTAACCTTATTGATTTTTGTGTCTGTTGGGGTATTTTTCTTATACTTTTATTATCGATTTTTCCGGGGAAGCATCTTTGTTGTTATTTCGCTATTTGAAATTTGCTTCAGTGCATGCTTCGTGGGGAACTCTTGCAAGTACCCAGGGGTGTGCTCATTTCAGAAACGAGCGGCTGCACGGGTGATGAATGGAGATGTGCACTTCTCCGTGCCTTGTCCTGACACGCCGCCTGCGTAAGGGATGTGCTGCCCAACTGCCCCGGTGATCTTGTTTGGATACCCTCCCTGAGGACTGCTGTGCAGCAGGAGGGGGTGGGGGGGGGACGCCTGAGTGGCAGCAGCATCTCTTCCCCCACCCCCCGGCAGAATCGTTTCTGCTGAAGTCATTTGGTGCGCACTCCTTTTTCCCGTGCGAGGATTAGGGAGTAGGAGAATGGCTTTGTGAGGAGGCTCGGAGAGAGGGAGCTGAAGAGAGGCTGAACAGAGGGGCCGAAAGACTAGCCTTTCATAGTTCTTTCAGTCAATTCATTCTGGGAGACCAATTGCATGCGATTCGGCAGCTGGGGGTTTTGTTTTCCTTTCAGCTATATACTGTAGGAGAAGCTGGTAAGGTTGGTTTTTTTGTTTTTTTGGTTTTTTTTTCTTGTTCTACTGTTTCACCATGCTATTGTAATTGCTTTGTGGAAGCTACTGTTTGGTGAGGAAGGGAAGTTGGTTAATGATGCTGAGGGTCCCCTGCATTGTCTTTGCGTTGTGCAGCGTTTGAGGAGAGGCAGTGTGAACAGTACAGGGGATGGTTTCCGTTGAACAACTTTGCTGCTAATCTTCAAAAGTTGTTTCACCCTTTCTTTCAGCAAAGGTAGGAAAACAAGCAAATAAACAGGCTTGGCTGTTTAGAAATGGATACATTTATAAGAGGCTGCAATTTCTTGCAAAACTAAGTCCCAGTTTCAGATGTTATTCCTTTGATGTTATCAGATTTGTTGCTCTACTGGACCAGTTCCAAAGCTGAGTGTTCTGTGAGAACATTCTCTCACAAATCTTTTCTTCATATTTTCAGCAGGGACAAGATATATCACTTGAACTGATAGCCAAAGAAAACAAAATTAAAAAAACAAAAAAACAAAAAAACAAAAAAACAAAAAACAAAACAAAACAAAACAAAAAACAAAAAAAAACCCCAGCAACCTGTCTGTGGAAGGTGGAAACATTTGGAGAAAGGAAAAATCCTAGGGGAACTTTGGAATTAAAAAAATAAAGGAAGAAGTATTAATTCTTGGCTCTAATTTTCAGCAGAATGCTCCTGATCAGTGTAATAGGAAGCATGTGGTTAATCAGAGGGTATAAATACTCCTTTAGAAGATTCAGGACGAGCAGGTGCATATCCTGTCTAACTGCACTTTTCCAAAGAAAGAGTTCTTGTATTTATCCTTAAAAAAAAGGGAAAAGGATCTTCTGATCCTGACTCTCCTATCCCTTTCTCATCTCATTATTATTTCTAGAATAGTGACATGTGTTTGTCAGTGTCTTTTATTTCCTTTTATATTATCGTGGGAAACTTTAGCTTCAATTGGTTGGACGTACATGAGCGCAGCTTGGGGTATACCATGTCTATTCCACAGACAGGCTATGGAAATCCTGCCTGTGACTCAGATGAATTGTAAAGACCATAATTACCAACAAAAGTTTCTTTTGTGGCCATTCAAAAATCACAAACAAGGTAAGGAGGAATGATTGACAATGGTTACACTACTGATTGACAGAGAACCAAAAACTTGGTTCGTGACTTAGTATGTTAGTTTTTCAAGAAGCATTGACCTTTTTCACTATTATTCATTCTAGTGGACTATTCCAAACTCCCCTATTGAGGCTAAAATGTCTATCTAAAATGTGTCTTAGTAATTACTGCCTATAGTCTGTACATCTCTTTACAATGATACGCTTATCTGTTGATGTTGAAACAAGCTTGAGAAATGCATTGCAATCAGACCTCCATGAAAGAATGTGTACCTTTTATATGTCTCACATGCTTAGTTATTGATTTCAGCTACAAATTTCGCTCTTATGAAGTAATGAAGTGCCACATCCAAATCTTGCAAATTTATACTCACAGTTCTAGCTCTTAATAATGGAAAGCCTGAGGATATCAATGTGGTTACTCATGTGAGCAGAGATTTGGAGACTCATTTCCCATTCATGAATTAAATGGTTTAGGAATTGCACAGTTACTATGGTTCTCTTTTTGCTTAGAAACAAAAATCCCCATGAAAACAACCACTAATGAGATTTGTTAGAGGGGCCCAAGGATAGACAAATTCACTGATTTTTATGTAAGACTGTGGTAGACTCTTGACGGCAGCATTTTGAGAAGAATGATAAAAATGTTCTTTCTCTTCAGCTTATTAACAGTTTTAGAAATACAGGAAACATAATTCTTTTCTTTGTGCTGCACCACTAGATGCAGCCATGACCCTTGAAATACCATCACAACTATGAGTTATTCCTCTCTGAAAATAAAGGTTAATTTAGTGTGGTCTTCATCACATACTCTCCCATACTCCTAGTAATAACTGTCAGTTCTGACAAATGACAACAAACTGGTATTTCAGATTGGGCTTCTGATTTTCTGTAGGCAAAGATACAGTATCTTCAGCATATAGTGTTTTTCACTTTTGCATCCTTAGTTTCATTGCAAGCAAACAATGCAGGACGTGCTCCTGGTTATTGATACACCTGTCAAAGTTCCTTAGCTCTCTAATGGGTACTTTTATTCAGTGTTCCTAAACTGTTCAACAGCATCTTTTAATTTACAGAGATAAAGTTACACTTGCTGCTATTTCTTTCCCAGTTTTATGAATTCTAAATTTCAAAATGTGATTTCGAAGAAAAAGTGGACAGCTAACTGAGAAGAACTCACAACTGATATTACATCTGTGCATGTGAATGGTAAAGGAACTACACTAAAGTTGCTGTGCAAGAAAGGCCTAAAATTAACTGCCCGAAACAGAAAAATGGTTATTCTAGCATTTTATATAAAGCAGAAATACATATACTTTTTATATGGTCATTGTAGTTGGAAAAAAAGGTCTCTAGTTATAAATGAAAAATCACCACCAGCATTTATGCATAAAGAAGTAAATTCTGGATATAAACGTCATTTATTAAGTTAAAGCAGAACAAAATCAATTCCAACGGTGAAGGGAAATACATATAAATAAACTTAATATCTGTTTACTCATAAAATTAAAGCAATTTAAACATATTCCAGTAGTCATTAGTTGCCAGATATTTGTCACAACTGGAAGGCTTAGGCAGATGAAAACTGTGATACTGCTTCTAGAAATATATATGCAATTCCATAAAATGAATTGTAAGGTTGGAGCTGCCACAATGAAGCTGTTCTGCAGTTCAGTGAATTTTTTAGTCCAGATGTCACATAAAGACTATATAGCAGAGGAGGGGAAAAGAAAAAGTCTATTTTCTATACTATATATGTATATACTTATATATGCATGTATAAACATCAGTGGCAATTTATTAAAATGCAGTTAGCACACTGTTTTCAAACAGGTTTTGATCGTATTCTTACACTTGTACTCTTGCTTACATCACTGTAAGAGTTGTTTGAACAAACCTGAATGTTTCATGCTAACATCATGCATTTTTCTGTTCAATGTGCATCTTCCATGTTAACTAAACACTTTCTATGTTTGTTATTACACACAGGATTCACGAAACTTAGAGCTCATGTCTACCCATCTTCCTAGTAATAACTACATGAAGTGAATGTCACTGTAAGTCAGGCTAAACACAGTGTAAGATGGTTCTATTTTCCTTATCCTTAACTGAAAGAAAACACATTTGGGGTCTCATGGGAATCTGCCATTTTACAAACAGTAAGCAGCAGGAGGTCCAGTCTGGTGAAACTGCATGGGAATTAGAGACTACAGCTTCCATTTAACTGCCTGACAAAATGAGATGTTAAATGTAGCTTCAAAATATTTTATTTTTTAATTGCTGATACATACTAATTCAGTCATTTTTAATCATAAAGTAATAGGAAGTAGAACAGGGTCAAGTATTTTTAGTCCTATATATTTCAATTCTAGTTTCTACATCTATCTATGTAATTTTCAAACATTTTATATTAAATTCTGCAGAATTGTTGATGCATCTATCTGTTACGCACATCTTGCAGTACCTTAAAAGTGCAGTGTGTTCCATAGTTTGGGATATGCTTGGGTTTTAAATCCAATGTAAGCAGAGAGAAATTAAACTGCTGAGCAGGAGACCATCTGCAGGATGGTTTGATTGCAAGAACTGTGCAGCATTCTAAAAAAAAAAAAAAAAAATTAACTGAGATTTGTGAAGTTCACAAGCATCCTACTGTCTCCTCAAAATGTGTTTGAGTGATGTGTGGCCATGGTTCTTTGTCATTGAAAAGCCATAATGCTTATAAGCATGTTGTCCCTTCTGATTTGATGTAGTAGGTATCATTTTCAACATCTCAGTCTTTTACAAAAGTAGTATCCATTTCCATAATAAACATTTAGGTTGTAAGAGATTGACTTGTGGTCCCTTATAAGTTAAAATTCAGTCTACATGGTTTGGCAAACTGGGCAGGATACTGTCTGTCAAGGTCTCCTAGTTGATGCAGAATGAAATTATTGAGATGTGGGGTCTTACTCAATTAAAGCTGCTTGAAATGTTAACAGTCTTTTGGCTGACACTTTAGGAAAGACCACTAGTGATTTCCTAAGGGGAAAAAACTATTGGCTTCCAATTGTGCCTGAGTCTGCCCGAGCCCAGCATATTATCAACATCTATGGAGATTTGTAAGAGCTTTTGAAGTTTTTTGGATTACAGACAGACGGAAAAGAGCTGGATTATTTTTCCTTCCATGAACCAAAGTATCATACTTCAGTGCTAAGTAAAGGAAGCTAAGGGTCAACCTGTCAGTCAAAACTCATCTACATTACAAAAATGTGTGAAGCTTTATTCCTGCTTTGTTCCTTCTTATCCAGTGCAGCCAGTTGTGGAACTGGTGTAAGCTGAATCTTTGGGACTCCAAGTGCTTTCAGAGTTTTCTTATGTGGCAAATGAAGGAACAATGAATTTTGACTGCTTCTGCACCCCTCCCAGTAGACTACCATCTATTCTAGGTCCAGTTAGGTGTACTAGTGGGAATGGGGCTTATGCTAGGACTTGGATCACAGTTTAAACTTCTAGGTTTTTTTCCAATGACTTCACTGGGTCAGTGTATCGGTTGTGGGAATTCACGAGGCAGGAATTATAAAATATGCTGTTATTTTATTTCCGGAAAGCCCCACCCACAACTCTATATAAAATTAATTAGATGGGTTCAGAAATTCCGTCAGGAAAATCTTTCACAAGGATGCTTACAGAGAATTTAGTAATTCAGAAAAATCAGAAAGTTGGAAAAGGTTTGCTATAAAAAATAGCTTTGCTGCACTTATAAACAAAAGGCAGCCTGGAGCCCTGGGGAACGTCTGCACTACTCATGGCAGTGGAGTAGGAATTCAGAGAAAGTCCCTTGGCTCCTTGTCGGCAGTCTTTCATGGCAGTGCCTTGAAGTGCAGATCGTGGGGGCAGCACAGGGTAAAGCTCAGGCTGCTCGGTTTACCCACGATTACGGCAGAGGCAGGTCCCTTCAACAGGTAGGCAAGATGCGACAGTCGAGAGTGGGGACTGTGCCTTCTTGTCACCGTTCTTGCAGATGTCCCTCAAGGTCCGACTCAAGGACTGACTCCAGGTCTAAGTCAAGATCCGAGTCCAAGTCTCAGCCAAAGTTCGGCTCGAAGTCCCTGGCTAGCAGTCCATTGCTGGCAGTCCATGGCTAGTGGTCCATGGCTGGCAGTCCCTCTCAAAGTACAACTAGATAATGTGTCCCATTGCCATATATATATATATATATATGCTGGGGCGATTTGCTCTCTCCAGTTCAAGCCTGCAGGGGTGGGGTAAGGTACTTGACACCTACTCCTTTCACATTCCAAACCCCCACAACCAGAGGTATGGGAGAGCAGAACAGTTTCGCACCCCATTCAAACCACTGGTGGGGCAGGGACTTGGGTGTGCCCCGCCACAGTCAGACCTGGCAATTGCTGATTGCATTTTGTGACCTGTTTTCCTCCAGGATGTGGAAGAGATGAATGCACTCTGTTTATACTAGTATAGTGTAGTAGAAGGAGATATCATTTGTCTTTTGAAAGTTGTGTCAGTGATGGTTTTGCTTCTTACGGTTTCAAGGCCAAATATCAGACTTTGTACTGGATGCTATTCCCCTTTTCTAGACTATTTCTATACTGTATATATCAATAAATTGTGTAGAAGGATGTTTTTGAAATGTCAGTAGATGCTGAAAGAACTGTATAGTGAAAGCTGGGAGCACATACAATGCAATTCGATGGTATTCAGTTCCAGATAGTCTCTGAAATTTGCATATCTGTGTGTAAATGTCTATTTGTGATTCCACTCAAATCCCAGCCCCTACCATTCTGTGATTCTACGTGATTCAATTCAGTTGCCTACACACAGGCATCTAATCCCATTAAAATCCATGGAAGTACCTTAGACATTCATATAGGACTGAGAGGTGACACATGATACGTGGACACGTTGTCTTTCTGGAGAAGTGGCTCTGCCAAGGCATTTGAAATGATGCTAAATAGCTATGTATAGGCCCCTGGACAGGCATGCCATCTTAACTGGCTGGTTCTGTAGCTCTTCTTATTCCACTACTCATCTTTACTGATGATTGTACTCAGGCTGTAGTACCACCTTTCATAGTAAGCTTCTCTACAGACAGCTACCCACAGTTTGACTAACCGCTGATTTTTCATATGTCATTTGTCTTGAAGAAAAAGATCGAGTTATTTATGGAGAATTATTAAAATGTTTCTGTTCCTTACAATAATATGGGGAAGAAGAAAAGCAGGAAGAAAGGGGGAAAGCATACTTACCTTGTCTTCCAAAGACATCTTCTTTGCTTAGATGAGGACACTGGACTGCTTTGTAATTGTGAGAAAGAGAGAGAGAAAGCATTTGTCTGAATTATTTAAATTCTGTATTAATCCCTAGCTAAGGGGAGACAAAGTCTCCTTAGACTGATTTAGGTGGCCTTGGTAAGATGCTGAGCTGGTAACACCTAGGAGTAGTGACAGGAAACACCAGGTATGCTTATTGCAGCTTAAGTCATCTGAATATGACATACTTTCCTAAGATTACTCTAAGTTCTGTTAATAGGTTGTTTAGACTAAGAGAGATTGTACCCAACAATTCTTTTCAAGATGTCTTTTATTCTATTAATCTAATTTGACATAACTGCTCTCCTGTGTGATTTGAACTGACTTCTAGATGTATCTACCTCTCTTCAGCAACTACATAGGACTATTGCCTCTGAGAAGACATTCTGAGGGAAGAAACACTCTTCAGGTTTTTTTATGCACCTCTCACATGAAGTCCTTTTGCCAAGATATATTTAGAATTGCACATTGTTTATGTATGTCTATAGCATTTGCCTAAGGTATTCATGTGTATTTTGAAATAATGCACATATGCACTCCACCTCAGTTCTTTTATGAGTGCCAGAAAAATAATTTCCCCAACTGAACAATACAAATTACAAATGCAGTTATTGTTTGTTTTGGTGCCCCTAATTAGAGCTCAGATGGTAGGGCAATTGCAGAAGAGACTTTAGCAATTTACATGTTAATCAAACATAGTCTGATGGACAATGATTAAAGTGGGTTCAGTCAACATCTTAATTAGCCAGAAGCACATCATGATGCTTTGGTGCTTGTCTTCTCACCCCTGAGAGTTTTTCTCCCAAGCAAATACAGGTTCCTCAATAGCTGCTTTCCATAGCATTGTTAAAGCTAAAACCTTAATAATTTCTCTAATAAGGGAAGTTAGCTTACAACTGTTTAGCCTTCTGTAGAACACCTGAGGTAGCATAGCATCTTCATTAGAGGGCAGAGTGTGGCCAATTTGTAACCTGTATCAGGTATGATATTAAATAACAGATTTGTACCAAACACATTGAGTGCAGAATATGTTTTTTAAGAGCTGTGGATGGGTTTATCTGATTGATTAGTTCCACATGTATGCAGCCCCAGGAATCTCTCCACAGGAGCCCACATGAAATCAGGATCAGCACAATTTAAGTATGTCTTTGTAGTTGAGTAACCTGCTGGGCAAGACTTCATCTCTGCTAACAATGTGTCTCCTGATACTTCGTTTAAAGCCTTACTAGTCTGCTGCTAATTTATTTTACAAGTAAAAATCAACTTTCTCCATACATACATGTTTTAAAATTCCTTGAATACTATCAAATATTGTTTTCAAAAGCTAGCCTGTTCTGAGGACTATCTCCCAGTGGAGATGTTTAGAATTTTTCACCATTTGATTCCTTGCTGTATGACTTTCACTGCTGCAAAGTACACACAGTGGTATGTAGATGGAAATGTTCAGTGTATATTTAGTTTTAAAGGAAAATCTTGTTAATGAAATATTTTACAGGGAGGAAATCCCTTTTTTTTTTTTTTAATGAAATCAGAAACTCTACATCTCTGACATTATATGTTCCCACTATCACAAGAGTGCAGCATAAATGTGCATTGCATGCAATTTCTGTCCTTGCTTTCATGATAGCTGGAGTAAGATCTGCTGGTCATGACAAGGAGAAAACCATCTCTTGTGTTGTTTGGAATTCAAAGCTGAGCAGAACAGGACACAGTTTATTTTCTATTATCTTCAACCATGAAGTGATTTTCAGTTTGGTTTCTAAGGCAAGGCAAGAACTGTGTTTGGAATCAGTACCAGCCACTGTGTTAAGTGTTAGATGATACCCTGGCCTTCCACCCAGGGGACTGGTGTCACAGTCTCCTATGTAAGAAGTGTTCTCTCATCACAGAAATAAAGGAAAAATTCCCTGAGATCAAACCTACTTACACATTACAGATGTCTTTTGCCAAAACAGAGAGAATTTATTAGTGCAAAAGACCCAGGAAGCTGCCAATGTCTTGTTATTTCTTGCATGCTCTCAAAGGTTTCATTATGTTCAAGCCACCCTTGTAGGCTTCAACAGAGGTCTGGCTTCTTATTTAGAGGATTATTTTCTCAGTATTAAGTATTGTGATGGTTTGGGAGTTCCCCGCTCCCCCACACTTTGTAAAATCACCCAGACTAGACTCAGCCAGCTGGAAGTTAAGGAATGAAGCTCCATTTACAGCTTAGCACCATGTACAAGCAGATACATACACAATGTACATGAATATTTACAAAAATATACAACTTAAAGGTAATACAGAAACACACCACCCCTCCCAGAAATCAGAGTCCCCAGTAGGGGCTCCCAACCACCCTTCCACCTTCTCCACACTCCTCTACCTTACCCCAGGGTTTGCCTTAAGTGCAGGGTGAGTTTGGAGGATCAGCCAGGGGGGGTTAGAAGCAGAGTGGTTAGTTAGGTTACTCAGCAGAGAGAAGAAGGCAAGAAGCTAGAGCGCCCAAGAGATGACTGACTTATCTATGTTTTGTGTTCTTAGTCTGAAACATCTCAGCAAGCCTGAGTGAAGTAGACATCACCATTGTTTTCCTTTCACAGCCTATAATATAATTTTCTCCATTAAAATATTCCAACTAGCCTCAAACCAGCACAAATGTTCACCTAACTTCATGCTTTCATTTGTAGTACAAATCATCATGATCCTTTCAATTCAGGTCACCAAACAAAAGAAATATTTAGTGTAATTATGGAAATATTTTTATTACATTTCCAAATATACTCTAAGTTTCAGATAAATGGTAAGAATTTGTGTGAATCCTCTTATGAAAAGATAACCTTTAAAGTTATTTAAACCCTAATGCCTACCATCATAAAACATGAATTTCATGCCTTGAAATTGGGAGTGTTAGAAACTGCCTTTACATAGAGCACTTGAAATATCTTAGGCTCAAAATGAGCAACTGTAATCTTCAGGGAGCCAAATATTTTTAAAAATTCAGTAGCTATCCTAGGCTGTTATGTTGCATTAATGTGGTTCTACCAATATTTCTTGACCTAAGTACAAAGGAATTGATGGGTACAACCTGTTTTAGCCTAAGTGAATACTGATAGAGCTGCCACTGAAGTCACTCAATTGACACATGTCATGTGGTGAGTGAGAATGGCTGTCTGAACAAGTAACGTGACTACACTCAGGAAAGCAGATTATAAATTACAAATTCAACTGTTAATTCTTGAGGTGTTTTTGATTTTTTAAATTTGAAGATTTTACTTTTATTTCACCTATAGAAGACAGAGCTCTAGAAACTCTGTTCCCTCTAAATTCAGAAGGAGCTTTTTTCAACAGCTGGTTATAACTTCAGCCTTACCTACTCTGGAACATCAGAAAAGGTAACTGCTTGTTGCAGTTTTGTCTTTTGTTAGATCTGTATTAACAATACAGTTTATGTTACTCCTCATTACCTCTACTTCTGATATCCATCCTGGATAACTTAATTTAAAATTAAGGTTCCCCTGCTAACTTCCATTAATTAAAACCCTAGATAGTTTCATGGTTATAGCAATACTCTTGTAGTCAGATTTATATACTTGTGTACTTAGCTTTAACCCCTACCAACACCATTTGAAATATAAGTGAGAGAGATGTCTCCTTTAATGACTTAAATTTAGTATGAATATAATCTTAAAGTCTGAAGAAGTATCTTGATATTTAAACAAGGTAAAATACCACCCTCTACACAAATACAATGCAAACATTTTTAACCAGAAGAAATATCTGGAAGATTTAATACGTTTGAAATTAGCAGTTAACAGCAAAAAAAAAAAAAGGTTTGCCATTGTATGATCTGTTTTTCTCTGAAAAGATCTAAGTGCAGCACCTATTTTTGACAGCTCTAGAACATATTTTTTTTTCTGAGCATTTAGTGTTGTTGTTTGGTTTGTTTTGAGTTTTTGTTTCGTTTTTCTTAGATTACATATTGAATTCAAGTGCATGTAGTAAAGAAGCAAAGCAAAAGATTTAAGTATGGTGAAGTGACACAAGAATTTTCTTAAGGTTTCTTAAGGTTTGTAAACCTTGAGTGGAGAGCTGTTCTCTACAGTACTATGGAAATGGTTTTCCATTTAAGTGTTACCAATCTAAAAATCTAAAACCAGACTGTATCATACACAAAAATCATTGTGATATCCCCACAATCAGTCATCCTCACAGAAGTATTCCATTAAAATGAGCATATTTAACTTTCATTTACACAGTGTTTTTCAGTGCAAGGAAATCTGTATGAAGTGCTCTTTAGCGAAAGGAAAATAAAGGCAGTGTTCAGTGTTTTGATCATGGTTCTGGTATTTCTGAGCCAAGGAGGTCACTAATGTCGATGATCAGAGCACTGGACATCTTCCACAGATGATCCTCTCTCCCTTGTGAGATGTTATCCTGGATTCAGTCCCGGGGAGGCATACTGGGGGAGCAGGTGGGCATTTATTGAACAGAAGACACGGCTATTTGAACACCATTGTAGTCATTAACAATGCAGCCATCAAGCTGAACATACACAGAAAGTAAATATTTATGTGAGACTGGTGATCTAGCTGAAAAAAAGGGACCTAAATTACTATGTTTTAATATTATTTCAGTTAGGTGTCTGACGCTGTTACGCTATTCTTGTGCAGTCATCTTTCTATAGAGTTGTAGGCTTGGGAAACGCTAGATCGAATTAAGAAGGTAAAAGTAAGAAACAATAAATCAGAGCAAAAGCAGGCCAAGAATAAAGAATGAGCTATAGTCAGTATTCTTCAGTGTGAAAAATATAGTGCTAATTCTCTCTCTCTCTCTCTCTCTCTCTCTCTCTCTATATATATATATATATATATTTTTTTTTTTTTTCCTGTAGGACATCGTTAAAGGGCTTTATGTTCTTTCCAGATCGGTACAAAAGACATTCTATATCTTGATGTGTGTCTACGAATTTGAGAGATGTGACTTCTGTAGGGGATACTGCTGCTGGTTTTACATCATTAATGCTTCCCTTCATTTATTTCTGCAGAATACCTGCACTGTCTTTTCAAGTGGGAATTGCCTGGGGTGACAAATTGAATCTTGAGTCTTTACACCTGACACCATGAGAGCCTATACATTACTTATGAGCTAGGAAGATAGAATCCTAAATGTTTCTGTTTCTTATATGAAAACTGACCCTTGAGGTCACAAACCAACGAATGGAAAAATGAAACTCGTTAACAAGAAAACAATTAATTATTTACACACATGTGGAGTTTTGCCATTAATGTCTTTAGAATTTGAACTGCTTGTTCTGCAAGGGTTTTTTTGCCATCAAGACTGCAGCTATTAAAAATGGCTTTCAGTCTAGCTTATTTAATACGAGGAAATATGTACCACAGAAACTGAGTTAAAGCAGGGCTATATGTGTCCGTTGTTTCTGGTTTTTCAAAGGAATCAAAGATTAAGGTATCTGTTTTTCAAAGCTACAACAGTCTAGAATCACCAGCAGTAACTGCATTATCACCCACATGGTGGTTTATTATTCTAGCACATTCGCGACCACAATGAAGTAAATAAATTATTGAGTGCTGCGAATGATTTCACTTCTTTATGTATGTATGTGTGTGTGTCACTGTTGGAGCAAACAGTAGAGAAAAACCTTGCATCCTAATGTGATTCCCATGGGTAAATCCTAATGCCATTCAGCCAGGTGGAGCTTCTCTGTGGTTTTTCTCAATTCACTGCCATCCGCCTATCCATCATACTGCCTTGAGCACTTTTCATCCATGAAAACTCCTTGCTGTAGCAATATATAAGCTTCGTAAATAAAGTCTGGCACCCCTAAGGGGAACAATATAGACTTCTAGGAATTCTCATATATTTAATCTGGTTTAAGGCCTGAAAAGTATATTTCTGTAATAAAATATTTTAAGACCTTTTTGCCCTGGGAAATGTCTTTTCCATGGCAGGTGACTTTTACAGATCCTATCTGGCTACATAACTGCTACGGATATGAACATTCAGAGGTTTTAAATGGATATAGTATGATGCAAACGTTTTGTAAAGATTACTCCAAGGCTAAAGCACTCCCCCACCAGCCTCTGAATATCTGAGCAGTTTGAAAGCATGAAGACCCATGTTACCCCTGAAGATACATGCAGAAAACTACAAGTGGTTGCAGCTAAAGCTACACATGTGCATTCAAGGGCAGTATTTTGGTTCTGAAAGTTAACTAGGATATGAAAAAATAGGTGAAAGGTTTTTTACAAATCCTTTCATGCCTATTAAGACTCAAAGCATCTGTCAAAGAAATAAATGAGAAACTAATAGCATAAGGAGCGTATAGGAAGTCTGAGAAGACATTAGGTGCTTAGTAGAAGATCTCAGTGCTTCAGAAAGCAGTCTGATTTATTAAGAAAAGCAATAGTGGCCAGAAATATTTATGTTCTTGTTTTTTTCCTTCCTCCTCCCTCTGTACCTACAAAAGACACACTGAATTTTGATAATTTCGGATTTTTAACTTACTGTCTTAAGACTGTTGCCTTTTTTCCTTGGCTTTGTCTTCTGATCATCTAGCAAGAGCCTGGGTGTTAGGTTTGAAAAACAAAATGCCTTCTCAGCCTCAGCCCTACAATGTCTACTGTTTTAATCTAGTCATGTTGACATAAAATGCACAGCTATGTAGTAGGATATATGTGGTCTTTTGGAGAAAAGACACTCTTAAGCCGCTAAGCAAGGTAGGCAGAGTTTTCCAGTAACTTCTCTAGGGCAACCTGTGCTGCTGGAGCAGACACATCTGATCCGTCTCTGTCTCTGCTCACTCCAGAGTATGCAATGCAGCACAGCACCTGAGCTGAGAAATCATGTGGGAGCTTAAATTCAGAAGCAACATTCTCACATTTAGCTTAAGCAAAGCATGGGCTAGTGAGTGCTTAGGTACCACTAAAGTCACTCAATCTACACATGTTATGTGGTAACTGAAAATGGCTGTCTGAATGAGTAATGTGGCTACACTCAGGAAAGCAGATTATAAATTACAAATTTAACTGTTAATTCTTGAGGTGGTTTTCATATTTGACATTTGAAGATTTTAGTTTTATTTCACCTATGGAAGACAGAGCTCTAGAAACTCTGTTCCCTCTAAATCCAGAAGGAACTTTTTCCAGCAGTGGGTTATAACTTCAGTCTTACCTACTCTGGAACATCAGAGAAAGTAACTGCTTGTTGCAGTTTTGTCTTTTGTTAGATTTGTATTAACAGGATTGTTTGTATTATTCCTCATTACCTCTACTTCTGATACCCATTCTCGATAACTTAATTTGAAATGAAGGTTCCCTTGCTAACTTCCATGAATTAAAACCCTAGATAGTTTCACAGTTACAGCAATAGTCTTGTAGTCAGATTTATATACTTGTGTACTTAGCTTTAACCCCTAACAACACCATTTGAAATATATGTGAGAGAAATCTCTAATGACTTTAAATGATAAATCACGCGGGAGCTTAAATTCAGAAGCAACATTCTCACATTTAGTTTAAGCAAAGCATGGGCTAGGGAGTGCTGCCAAGATACTGGACTGCTCCTGTGTAGCTTCTTGCCACTACCTAAGTAACTCTTCACTGTACTACCCTAATTCAAGTCCCCAATAACTTGGGGAATACATTACATGTATCAAGCTTTATGGTGCAATGAAGAGCTGCCATACAGATCCAAATCATATGGGAAATGCTGAGGCAGCAGATTCCTCTCATAACAAAATTTGGAGTAGCTGGGATGGTACAAGAGTCCATAAGCAACTTGAGTTCAAATGATGTTAAGTTTTGAAGGGAAAAGAATCAGTCTCAGAGACCATGTATTTACCATGGTGTTCCCAACACCACCAAGTGACCAATATTTAGCAGTTGTATTTTCTTGTTATCTGTTTCTGATGCCATGTGAGAATCTCATGTGCCTGTAATTTCCCTTCTAAGTAACTCTGTGAGTAAGCAGTCTTGCGGTGGGTGACTGCATAGCTGTCGTGGCTTGGAACAGTTTGAATTTGTATTATTGACATCAGGGTTGGATTTATCTGATTATATTTCCTTACTGGTTGAACTTGTTGAAATAATACGACTTTAATACAACTTTTTTTTGGCTGATGTACTCGGTATTTTCACCATTAAAATGAGCAGGAACATGTGCGTCTGTCTACTACTGCATTTGAAGTGGTAGGATTTGGTCTTGGGCAGTGCCAAGACCTTGCTGCTTTTGAAGTTTGGGTGTAATAATTTGGATGCAATCACAGATTTTCCTGCTGATTATTCTCTGTCTTATAGCAAGCAGGATTATGTGAAGTTCCATAAAGTAACAAATGTAATAATAGAATACTATATATCTGTTAAGCATACATGCACACATACAAGTGCCACATTTACCCTTTTTATATGTTTGTGGGTTTTTTAAGCAGCTCTACACTAATTACTTAGTTGAACAGCTCTCATTTGTTTTATATGTGTGTATATATATTTGTTAAAATATCCTTCCTTCTATTCCCTTTTGTTATGTGGAGGTGAGGGCTATCAGCACTGCTGGAGCAGGACTGAAGGGTTTCAAACATGCAGTGACTGGGCCCATTTTGCCTCCTTGACTCATTCAAAGCTCTCTGCTAATTTGCCGATTTGCACTTCAGTGTTGCAGTGACAGCTAAAGAAGAAACAAGGTGAAGAAATATGACAAGAAGCTCCAAAGCTTCTAAACTACAGTGTTTTAGCTAGAGTTATGGGGACTTCTGCCTTCCTTTTCACATAATGTCACAGAATTACAGAATTAACCAGGTTGGAAAAGACCTTTGAGATCATCAAGTCCAACCTATGTCAGTAGTGTCACAGGCAAAAGTGGACAAAAAAAATGGAGCAGGGCCAGGACTGTCAGAATCACAGTATCACAGAATTAACTCTAATTTTCTTCCTACATGACCTAGCAACATCCTTAATTTTTTCCTGAGTTACCTCCCCCTCTTTCCAAAGGTGATATGCCCTCTTTTTTTCCCCCTTAATTCCTTCACAAGTTCCTCACCAATCCAAGCTGGTTGTCTTCCCTGGTTGGTTGTCAGATCAGAGTCAGGAGAAAAGGAAAATCTGGGAAGGAGAGCTGTGGCAAGACCTCTGCAAAAATGGACTTGTGGTTCTTTCCAACAGCTGAGGATGAGGATGTGAAGGGCTGAGATGCAGGAGGACCAGCCTCCTTCAGGCTCAGCTGCCGCTCTTTGTGCCCATGGGGTACCCACTGGCACTTAACCTCCCCTTAGCAAAACAGGCAGCAAGGCTTCTGCTGCTCTCCTGCACCCAGCAGTCAGTTGCTTCTCTTACCTGCACCTAGTGCTGGCTGGCATGGCTCCTATGGTCTGTGCAATATTGATGAGAAAGGATGTCCCAGGTTAGCACAACCTGCTCTCACTAGGCCACTCTCCTCCTCACACGGAGGGAAAGTAACATTAAAAAAAACCAGAACCAAAACCTCAAAACCAAAAGAATACCCCAGCTCTTGAGTTGAGAATAAGAGTTTTACTGTAAATGATATAATACACAATTACCTTTAGCCTATTTGCAGAAAAGTGCAGCAAAATGCAGAAGCAGCATCAGAAGCCAATGACTTCCCCCCAAACTCTGACCCACAGCCACCCCAAAAACTGGAAACCAGTAGTAGTAATCAGAACTGGAAGCCTCTCATATTATAATCTGAACTTCAAGCTACATGATACTTTGTTCCAGTCAGCACTTTCCTTTTGAAGCTGGCATGACAGCAACGTGGTATTGAATATCAACAGATTCAACTCAACCCATGACAAAAGGGAAAAACAGAAGCCTCAGAGTTTTGTGCACACATACAGTAACACAGAAGCGTTTGCAAGTGTTTGGCTGCAGGGTAAGACAAGAGGGCAAGTACTGAATGTCTGAATTAAAATACTGCTGATGGTGACTGTACAAGTAGCTTGCTTTTTTTTTTTTTTTTTTTAAATTTTTTTTTTATTTAAAGGGAGTGTATAGACAAACAATGTGGATAGTGCTTTGTTGATACCTGCCCTTCCAAACAGCAAGCAGGTGTGGAAAACGAGATAGTTTATGGGTTGTCAAGCAATTCTGTAGTCTCATCCATTTAAAGTAACTGCAAGGCCTGAGTTAAAGCTGATGTATGACGTGATGCCAAGAGGCTGTTTCAAGCAACAGGTAATTAACTTGAAAGTCAAGGTGTTGTATTCAACCTCCTCTGCATTTGCTCCACAGAGGAAGGGAGCTTGCAGCACCCTTTCTAGCTGTAGCAGGAGACATCTTTCCCTTCTGTCTCAGCTGGCATGACTGCGAGGCAGGCCTTTTCTTACCTGAAGAGGATGTATATCTTTCAAAAAAGCATTTCTGTCCTACTAGGCTCCACCTCTTTCACAATCATAATATTTTAGCTTAAAAATCACAATAAAAGACATTTCTGCATTCTTCTGCAGCCTGGGGCTTTCAAATAATGGGGTTATATTCAGGTCAGACTGTCAGCTTTCTCTTTACAACAGTCTAAAGGCTAAATGTCTTTTTAAAATAAAATAAATCTTCAATTCTCATATAATGACTTGGTATCTGGAGCTGAGGCTCCACAGAAAAAGATCAAATAAAGATCTCTCATGATAGTACTGCAAGAAATAGTAGCTCCTCATTATCCCAGAGTAACTATCTCAGTTATGGTGTTTAAATGGATCAAAAGAACCCCTTCAGTCTTTGAATGCTGCTTGAGGCAGATGACCAAGGATATAGTCTGTGTGACAGGAGCTCTTACCACTTCCACGCCATGTGCGTTGGTGATTGTCACTTAGGCTCTGGCTACTTACATTGTTATAGCTGCTCACTCAAGTGTTACATAGAGTTAAATTGAATGGTTGTGGCACAAAAAGTGTAATGAGACATGGGATACTGTGCAAGAGTTAATGACTAATGGGCATAGATGGGACCAAAAGTGGTTATGAGTGGCTGTTTGACATTAAACCCTTAGAAGGTTTGAGAAGAGCAGAGGTGAAGGGATTGTAAATAGAACAGTTCATTCTCCTTTGACAATCTTTCCTTAAAAAGAGAGAAGAATTCTTGTCCCGTTTGGACCTAACCATGAGCTCATCTCAACCTGGACCCTCTTCTCCAACAGCTGCAGCTATGTTACAGCAATCTGTGTGCTTGTGCTAATGAGATAAAAGCATTTCCATGTGCTTTTTTCATTCTGAGAGCATACACCCCTCCCCACAGCCTCCAGTGTATTCTCATTCCTTGAAATATTAAAGTCTGTTAAGTTTAATTATTGCTAAAAGTCTGAGAGGAAACAAAATCTTACAGCCACTTTAAGCTGTTTCAATTTAGGTACCTATAAATTGGAAATGTGCTATCACTTATGGGAAATCCAGTAGCCAGCAGAGAGCAGTTGTATTTACTGAAGAGAGTGATCATAAAACTTACATGATTTTCTCAGCTGTATATGTAGGATTTTTGCAGTCTGTAGGCCTGCTGAATATTGTTTCTTAGTGAGGGTGTCTGTTGTTTAGAATCTATGTAGGACAAACTTGTAGCCAGAAGATGAGGTGGGGTGAGGTGCCAGAGGTATGGCACACCTTTCCAGGCTTTCATAAACAAGTAATGAACAGGTGGAACACTACCAGGACAACATTGTGCTTTATCTTGAAAATTTTTAATTCCCCATAATTATAAGGGAAATTAAGGGGTAAAGCTTTCTTTCAGCCCTTTTAGCAACCATGTGTTAACTAAAATTTTATTCAGAGTGATTGTTATGCTTGTGAGAGTATAAAATGAAGAACACATTGGGAAGTTTTCTCTGTTACATATATGTCCTTGCTATCCCTCTGCTATGCTGGTCCCAACACAGGGATTTCTGATTTTAGGGAAATACTGCATTATTCATGGACATTGAATTAGCCAGTGAACATCTAATCCATCTAGTCTTTGGTTTGAATGGATCTTTGTGTGTCTCTTTGTGCATGTATATTTATGTGTGTGTATATATATATATATATATATATATGCCTTTAACAAGGTTGTGTTGANGTCAGACTGCCAGGAGACTCCCAATCCAAACCTCCTCCATTCCCCCTCTTTCCCTCCCTTCAGAAATAACCAGATCAGTCCCCGTATATCAGTCTGGAGAGATCTGAGGTGAGATGTCAAACAGATGACAAGAAGGTTAGAGGAAAAAGAAGGGTTAGGTCAGATTGAAGAATTAAGGTCAGATTAAAGAATTAAGGCAGATGCAACCACGCAGACTGCCAGAGAGAAGACGTGAGAACTGAGAAGTGTGTAAGAAGCGAGTGTCTTATCTATATTTTGACTAGTTGTGTTTCTCAGCAGAAGAATGAGTGATATAGGTTACTGTTGTTGTTTTTTTCTCTCTCTTCACAGCTAAGGATGTAATTTCTCTCAGTAAAATATTCCAATTAGCCTCAAACTTACTTTCAGTTTTAAGCATTCTACGTGCTGCTTGATTTTTTTTTTAATTAGTAAACTTTCAGTTTTCTTCTGATGCTTAATTACATTGTTTTTTCTTCTTGCATAATTTTTTCCTGTAAAAATTGAAAGTCTTGTGTCTCTCCTGTCTAAAGACTTTTTTTTTTTAAAAAAAAAACCTCTTCATACCACACAGGGGCAAGGAAAAAAAAGGAAAAAAACCCATTACTACAAATCAGAGGGGTTGCTATAAAGTGTTTCTTGGAAGCGGATGTTAAAAAAGTATGTATCGTGTTTTGTGGAAGCTACTGCATCTAGTATTGTGATTGGAAGTGCTGAATCACTGGTTTTTTTTTTCCCATGGAGACTGTTTATTAATGCCTCATGACAGTGTGTGTTGATGAAGCTTGTACTCTAGGCTGAGCTCTAGTAAATGCTGATAAATTCTACTCTCTAATCAAACATCTTTCAGAAACATTAACATTTGCAAAATAAATATCTTTTCTCTGTTGTATGTAATGGATGTTTTTAACATTTTTTGCCAGTCTTTCCACAAAGCCTAACAGATTGCCACTGCTTCTAATGGAATAATTAAGTAACTCTTTCCCTGGGAATCAAAAGGTTTGCATTTGGTCTTCCACTGTCTTACCTCTTGTTTTCTGTGAAGTATCTAGTATCCGTTACTAATATTTTCTATTAGTGACCTCGATGACAAAAAAGAGATTGTTGGTTCAAAAAGATCTATTGCCAGTTTTAAATGAAAGAAGGCCTACTTCTCTTAATTTGGTTACTCTTTCTGTTCATAAAATATAAAAGGGAAAGCTCAATCCAAAGTAGCCATCTATCAGAGTGATGTGGTAGATCTGCAGCATTCTTAGAGACAAATCTTGTGAGTGCTCAAAAGCATCCTCTTCTCCCGGACCTGCCTATAACCTGCTGACAAAATTGCTTGAAGTATTCTGCATCAAAACCTTCTGTCTGTCTTCTTTTTGTGTTCTTGGTGGTGTGTTAAGTCACTGGCTAAGTATATATATATATGGCCAGATACATTTATGTATGCAAAGAGACATGTGAGGTAGAAAATGTCCTCTAAAACAAATTCACATCAAGCTCCCAGGTCCAGCATTCATACAGAGATGCGTACTTGAGAATTGCCCACTAATGAGGTTAGTCTGCTCTCCAAAACACATTTGTCCTGCTGAGAACCTGAGTGCACTATCAAAACGAATGTGCTGGGGTTGCTCAAGAGCACATAGGCAAGTTGGAGCCTTTCTGCAGTGTGCTTCTGGGTGTGCATGTGATTGGCAGAGTGGAAACAGAGACTCCTCAGATTCAGAATATACTTGATTCATAAACATTTCAAGAAACTATTTGGCCTTTGACATTGATGACATACCATAGATTGCTAATAATAGCATGCCTGAACTTTTGTTAGAAAAATAAGCACATCCCTCAGTAATTCCCACACTCCTAGGTTAAATCACCACAATATTGTATTAATGCTAGGGCTGATGAAATACAGAGAAATAGTAAGACTTTGTATGAACGAAATTTGTTCTTCTTTGAGGGATCATTTTTATGAGACCGAAAAGAAGAACAATGAAGTGTCAGCTAGTCATCTGTCAGCACCAAGAGCACAGATAGGGGTAACAGGATGGTCCTGTCCCACCCTCTTCACAAGTGTTGAGAACTTGCACAAAGCTGCTGATGCTCTGCCGAATTATCACGGCAAATGCATTTTCATTAACTACACCTAAATTAAAGGATGCATGAGTAAGAAAAAGAATTCACTGAGTTAAATGGAGGAATTTCTGTAGGGAAATGCTGGATGGGTTTGGAGAGGAAGTTCTGTCTAAAGGTCAGGTTGTATTCCTTTTGTTTGTTTTTTGTAAGATGAATACCATCTCTCTGCAAGAGGACTACAAGCTTGGTTATTAATTCTAGGTCTGTGTATTTTCTGAGCTCAAAGGTAAGGACTCAACCTATTCACACCCACAAATACTATGAAACTGATTATTCACAAAGGGAGAAAATAGTGGGATTTATGCCAAAATTTCCTAAGATATATCATTCATACATCTAGGAAGAAATTATTTATAGAAAACTGTGAGTGCAGAGATAAAAGTTAATTTCATTATGAGGAGACCCATTTTGTTCTGTGAATCTTGGGGGATTTAGTAATTAACAAAGTAATATTGTTTCCACAGAGTCGTCATATGTAAGTTAGCTTCACTGGTATTGAGCTCATTTCTCACTGGTCTGGACATGACATTGCTTGTTTGATAGAAAAATGCAGTGTTTGTGTTTGCTGGGTACTTCTTTTGAAGTCACAAAAAACCCCAAAACAAAACAACAACAAAGAAGAAGAAGAAAAAAAAGAAAACAAAAACCACAAAGAGAAAGGTATGTGTCAAACCAGGAAATACAGAAGTAATATGAAAATGAGCAAGGAGGATTGATATCTACAATGGTGGAATGGTTTGAGTTATGCTGAGGCTTACTTGCTGGTGGTTTTGTCCCATTTATGCTGACTATTAGGATATCCTGTTGCTATAGACTAACGTGGAATGCACTCTGCTGTAATGGTCAGAGTTCAGTGGTTTCATTGTATTTTCACAAGCAAAAAGCTGGTTCTTAACAAAGTTTTTTTGGTCCCAAGTGGCCAGGCATATACTGGTAAGAAAATGTATCACAAATTTCAAGCATGCGAACTCTAGTAGGCTTTTAAGACTAATGATAGAGACTTCACAGCATATAGACTTGACAACGGTAGTAGTGCTGGGACAGAAAGTGTAATATAGTGTATTCCTGGTATGCACCAGTAGTGCAAAGATTGCTTTCCAATCATTCAAATAGAAGGAAAAAATACAGTTATCCTTTTGAGCTTGTGCTATTTTCTTTTTGCATGCAGAGCTCAGCTTTGTGCATTAGAGAGGTGTAGTAGCAGAATCCATGTCACACCCCAAGAACAAGAGAAAAATAACATGGTGTTACAGACTGCATTATCAGCAGGAATCAATAGAACTGTCTGCTGTATATAATTTTTAAACTTTGTTTTAACATTGCCAAATAGTGAAGCTGAGCTGAGGAGCAACTTAAACTACAGAACTTTAGCTTTCCTCTGCAAGCCAGAAGATTTTTGCAGCTCCTACAAGAAACCAGTGTCAGAGCTGCCCCGTAGGGAGGTCGCCAAGCCTTCGCCTCTTTCTGAGACGCTCGATACCCAAGCTTGCGAAGTGTCCTCAGCTGGGCAGCGGCGCTAGTAGGGCCTGGCGGAGATGACGGAAGGAGAGGGCAGCGGCGGCGGCCGGCAGAGGCCGCTCTGTGCCCGCCCGCGGGACCCGCTGGCTGCGACGGCAGACGGAGCTGCTCGATTCGTGCTGCCAGCTGGATGAAACGGATCGTGTCGGTAAATAATCATTAGAAGGCTACTCCCAAACAAACTCCCTGATTTCCTCCCGCATTTAGTTGTATATGAGGAAAGTTTAGGGGGGTTTGTTTTCCTGAGCGACGTCTCTTTCTGATCTCCTCTCAGTTTTTGGGGTTTTTTTCAGTTTCTGTCCTGGAGTGAGGGCCTGGAACATTTCCAGAGAAGAGCAACAAGGCTGGTGAGGGATTTGGAGGGCATGTCGTATGACGAATGGCTAAGAGAGCTGAGGTTATTTAGTCTGGAGAAGAGATGGCTAATTGGATATCTTACTGCTCTCTACAACTACCTGAAAGGAAGTTGTAGTCAGACTGGTGTTGGTCTCTTCTCCCAAGTAACTAGCAACACAAGGGGAAATGGGTTTAAGTTGTGCCAGGGGAGGTCTAGATTGGACATTAGGTAAAAATTCTTTACTGAGAGAGTGGTGAGGCATTGGAACAGGCTGCCCAGAGAGGTGGTAGAATCACTGTCCGTGGAGGTGTTCATGAAGCATGTAGATGTGACAATTCAGGGCATGGTTTAGTGGTCGTGGTATTTGGGTTACGGTTGGACTCAATGGTCTTAAAGGTCTTTTCCAGCCTTAGTGATTCTATGAGAGTTTGATATTCATGAGCTTAAGATTCTGCTTAAAATGTAGATGTGCGTACTTGCATGGAAGTTCTTTTTTTTGCCACTTCTTTGTCTTATTTATCACCCTATCCACTTCTTCATGCTGATTTCTGCAATCATGGATTATTCTGTATGTGCCACAAGTACCTAAATACTGAAACTAGTGACAGAATCGTGATAGATGAAAGTTGTCTAGAAACGGGGTTAGCTGTAGTTTTGGGAACAGATTTCCTTAAAATTGCTAAGCTTAAAATGGGTGACTTCACCACCACCTTCAAACTTCACAAGTCTGGTTGGGGTGTGCTGAGGAACAAGGAGACAACAAAAGACATTCTTACACTTCAGAAAGGAACCCAGAGTGAGAAAGGAAATACACAATGAGTATAGATGAGTTATTTTGTGGATAACAAAAGTGGCGATTGTAGAACAAACCTGGCGATTTTAACTCTGCTAACTGCAGCACAAAAATGGTTCTCACTGAATTCTTATTACTCCGTTTGCAGATTGACTTCGTATGTTCCACATGTGCTTATTGTTGTTGCGTTGTGATTTCTAGCTTTTATGAAGTGATAAGCCACATATTAATTGTTTTAACAGAAGGTGCTCTAGTTGTTAACACGGTCACACCTTGCAAGAACAGTATGTTATGTCCATTTCTGATTCTGGAAATATGCAACATTCTGCACTTCAAAGTACATGAGGTATGTACTAGTTAGTACTTGGATCTGCTTAATATATTATCTCCACAAATTCCTGCCCTGTTGCTCAGTCCTGCTATAAAAATTTGCTGCCTCAGACTGAAAAATAAAAATTAATTTCCCAGGAATCTCTGGGTACAAGCTGTGAAAGCAGATCTGGAAGATGCAAGCATAATTTGCTCTCGCTTAATCTAACTCAAAACTGAACTGCTTCCTAACACTTGTATAGTTACAGGTGTTCAAATACATCCAACCCTAGCTTGCAGAAGCTTTTTTTTTTTTTTTTTTTTTTGCTTATCACAGTCAGGTAATAAGAGGCATATAGATTGAAACTCTAGTCTTCAATAAAAGTTGTGCCACTACTGTCCTGTTGAGGACATAACCAGGTGCACAGATAATGGTAGTGCAATGGATGTGGTTTATCTTGATCTCAGGAAAGCATTTGATACCATCTCCCACAGCATCCTCACAGCTGAACTGTGGAAGTGTGGTCTGGATGACTGGATAGCGCAGTGGGTTGTAAACTGGTTGGAAGAAAGAAGTCAGAGATTTGTGGGCAACAGGACAGGGCCTAGCTGGAGGCCTATATCTAGTGGAGTCCCTCAGGGGACCTGAATGAAGGAACAGAGTGAACTGTCAGCTAGTTTGCTGATGACACAAAACTGGAAGGAGTGGCTGACAGACCTGAAGGCTATGCTGCCATTCAGTGGGACCCAGGTGGACTGGAGAGTAAAGCAGGGAGAAATTTAATTAAATACAACAGGGGCAACTGTAGAGCCTTGCATCTGGATAGAACAACTCACTGGATCAGTATAGATTGGGGTCTGATGTGTCAGAGAGCAGCATAGGAGAAAGGGACCTAGAGGTCCTGGTGGACAGAAAGATGACTATGAGCCAGCAATGTGCGCTTATGGGCAGAAAGGCCAATGGTATAGAATCACAGAATGGCCTACGTTGGAAAGGACCTCGAAGATCATCTAGTTCCAACTCCCCACCATAGGCATGGACATCTCCCACCTGAAGGAGGTCGCTCAAGGCCTTATCCAACCTGGCCTTGAACACCTCCAGGGAGGGAGCATCCACAGCCTCCCTGGGCAACCCATTCCAGTGTTTCACCACCCTCACTGTAAAGAACTTCTTCCTAATATCTCTTTTAAATCTCCCCTCTTCCAGTTGAAACCCATTACCCCTCATCCCATCATTACAAGACCTTGTAAATAGTCCCTCCCCATTTACCTTATGAGGAAAGCCTGAGGGAGCTGTATCCCTTTAGCTTGGAGAAGAGGAGACTGAAAGGTGGCCTCTTTAATATTCATAAATATGTGAAGAGTGAGT
>WBNM01015081.1:0-23813 GCA_013399055.1 Ramphastos sulfuratus | reverse complement strand
TGACAAAGATGTTAAGCAGCAGTGGACCAAGTACCAACTCCTGATGAGGGCTGCCACTTGTCACTAGTCTCCATTTGGACATTCAGCTGTTGACTGCAACTTCCTGAGTGTGGCCATCTAGCCAGTTCCTTATCCAGCAAGTGGTCCATCTCTCAAGTCCTTGCTTTTCCAACTTCGTGACCAGGATGTCATGCAGGACACTGTCAGATGATGTGCACAAGTTCAGGCAGAGGACATCATTTGATCTTCCCTTATCCAGTAATGGTGTAATTCCATCATAAAAGCCACCAATTTTGTCAGGCATGATTTGCCCTTGCTGAAACCATGTTGGTTACCACCACTCACCTCTTTTTTATTTTCCGTGTGCCTTAGCAAAGTCTTCAGGAGGCTCTGCTCCATGATCTTGCCAAGCACAGAGGTGAGACTTGAAAGGACTATAATTTCTGGGGTCTTCGGTTTTTCCCTTTTGTGAAGATGGGTGTTATGTTTCCCCTTTCCAGTCAGCAGAGGCATCAGCAGGTTGCTGTGACTTTTCAAATATGATGGACAGTGGTTTGGCAACTTCATCTGCCCATTCCTTCAGGACTGGTAGGTGCATCTCATGGACTTCTGCACTTTCAGGTTGTTTAGGTGATCTTGAACTGATCTTCACTATAGTGGGCAGATCTTCCTTTTTCCTGTCCCTACATTTGCCTTCTGGGGCTTGGGTAGAGCCCTTGCTGTTGAAGACTGAGGCGAAGTAGTTAATGATCACCTCAGTCTTCTTGGTATTCATTATGATCAGGTCTCCATTTTCCTTTCAGAGATACCTCATGTCTTTACTGATGTACCTGAAGAAATTCTTCCTATTCTAGTTTATGGCCTAGCCAAGTATAATTCTATCTCCACTTTTGATTTCCTAACCTGATCCGTGTCTGCTTGGACATCCTCCCATGTGGCCCATTCTTGCTTCCATACCTTATAGGCTCTCCTTTTTTTCCTAAGTAAATCCATGAGCAACCTTGTTCATCCATGCCAGCCTCCTGGCACTCTTGCCTGCTTTCTTTCTTGCTGAGATACGCTGCTTCTAAGCTTGGAGGAGATGGTCCTTCAATATTGATGCTATTTCTGATACAAACAGATGGCTCATATCAGAGATAGTGTGGCCAGCAGGACTAGGAAAGTGACTGTCCCCTTGTACTTAGCACTGATGAGGCCACATCTTGAAAACTGTGTTCATTTTTTAACCCCTCAGTACAAGAAAGACACCGAGGAGCTGGAGCATGTACGAGAAGAGTGATGAAGGCGATGAGTGGTCTAGAGCACAAGTGTTACGAAGAGCAGCAGAGATAACTGGAGTTGTTAAATCTGGAGAAAAAGGGGCTGAGAGGAGACCTCATTGCCCTCTACAACTACCCCAAAGGAGGTTGTAGTGAGGTGAGGGTTAGTCTCTTCTCACACGCAACAAATGACAGGAGAAGAGGAAAGGGCCTTAGGTTGTGCCAGGGGAGGTTCAGGTTGAATATTAGGAAAAAGAGTTATTGGGCATTGTTAACAGGCTGTCCAGGGATGTGGTAGAGTCTGGATGTGTCGATATGGTGCTTA
This sequence comes from Ramphastos sulfuratus, assembly GCA_013399055.1. Lineage (NCBI taxonomy): Eukaryota > Metazoa > Chordata > Aves > Piciformes > Ramphastidae > Ramphastos > Ramphastos sulfuratus. The sequence continues at coordinate 22,229 of WBNM01015081.1, read as the reverse complement.
CAGGCATGGTTCAGAGGTAGTGGTGGAATTGAGAGCTCTAGGCAAGCAGTTGGACTTAATCTCAAAGATCTCTTCCAACCTTGACAGTTCTATGATTCTATGACCTTATTGCTCTACAACTACCAGAAAGTAGGTTGTAGCAAGGTGGATGTTAGTCCCTTTTCTCAAGTAACAAGAGATAGGACAAGAGGGAAGACAAGAGGGAAGGCCCTTAAGTTGTGTGAGGGGATGTTTAGATTGGATATTAAGAAAAAATTCTTTATGGAAGGGGTTGTCAGGCGCTGGAACAGGCTGCCCAGAGAAGTAGTTGAGTCACTATCCCTAGAGGTGATTTAAAAGCTGTGTAGATACTGAGGGACATCGTTCAGTGGCGTATTTTTCAGTGCTAGTTTAATGGTTGCACGTGATCTTAAAGGTCTTTTAAACCTAAATGATTCTTTGGTGTAAAGCCAACAGGAAGGAGGAACAGCTTCTTGGGGCTTTGCTGCAAATTAGCTTTAGGTCTTCCTCCTTGTGCAGTGTCTGAGTCATGTACTGAGTGAGCTTCTTCCTCTTCTTGGGTTGCTCTTTAGATTTTATTTCAAGGTGAAAGTGCCATGTGTATCCAGTAAAATAAAGCTGAACAAAAAGAATGATTGATGATGTTGATTAAGAAAACTATTCTGATTAAACTAGCCCCCAAGTTATCTGTTTCCTTCAACTATAGAAAGAATAGGAATAGTTTCCTTAAAAACCTGTTGTAAGAGATCTGTCTGCTTTGCAGTCCATCTACAGGCTTAACATGGCTGTGGTACTTGGAAGGCGAAGTCCTATTGATGAAGTGCGTCAACTATATTTCATTGTCGCAAAAGCCTCCTGTGCATTTTGAGTACAGCAGTCATAGTTTGTAATGTTCTGTTTGCCACAGAAGATCTGAAGGAAAGCAAATTGTGTAGTGTATTTAAGTTGAATTTACTTCATGTATGTGTGTGTCTTGTAGTGAAGCCTGTGTAGAGCAGCTAATGATTGTATCCCAGCTGCCTCAAACTCTGACATACCTTTCCCACAAAACACTATTTATATAAATTAAAATTCTGCTTTTTGTTTTCCACTGGGCAAATCTGAAACACTTGCAGTAAATAACAAGATTAACAAAAGTGAAAAACACCCACACCGAACAAAACCCTACTGTACCAGAGATCAGTGCATTATAAAGTGTACTTCTGACTTGAGCAGTTTGATTACTGCAGTATTAACATCGAAGCCATTGCTTATTCTGCAACTGCAAACTTCATTGAAGAGCTGCATTTTTGTTGTTAGGAAAGAAGAAAGAACAAAATACTAGCATGCTAAATACATGTTGTAAGTAACTAGATAAACAGCGTTTCTGTCTTTGGGATGTGTCTTTGGTTCAGCTAGTACTGGTGTTTTGGGTTTGGTGATTTTTTTAAAATTTTTTTTTTCACAAGAAGCTAGGAGGGGTCACATCTAAGAGGCAGCTGAACCAGCTACTGGGGTACTGGATACCATACTGATATGCTTTCTGTATAAGAGAAGGGCTGGTCAGGACAAGCGTGGGTGCTTTGAGCAGTTAGTTGACTGTAGTGTAGGCTGGGGTGGCTACTCCATGGCATCATGGTCAGTGCTGTGTTTTGTAGTACTTGCTGTATGCGCTATTCAGTTAGTAGTAGTGTTGTCCTTGATTGTTGTTTCCTCTTTGTGCTGTTCTGTTAAACTCTCCTTACCTTGATCCACAGGGCTTGCCTTTTTCTCCTGATTCTTCTTCCCATCACGCCGGAGGTGGGTGGGTGATGGTGGTGTGACAGTTGTGTGAGTGGCTGTGTAGGGCTTGGCTGCCAGCTGGGTCTGAAACCTCTTCAAGTTAAGCATACATGAAATAAAAAACAACATTGATGTGTCCTTTTGCGAAGTTTTGATTTAAGATCTGTTGCTGTTCTAAAGCTTTTACTTACTTAAGGGTGATTAATTGCTTTTGCTACTTTTTTTGCAGCTCAGTATATTCTCCTGCAGACCTTTGTGGGTGTTTTTTTTTGTTTTTGGTTTTGTTTTGTTTTGTTTTGTTTAATCTTCTGTTGATGGTTGCATATTTATGTGGGAAGTTAAACTGGACCACTTGTAAGTATTTAAATAAACAAATAAATAGGATTCAAGACAATAACAAAAGACCGCAAACTGAAACAGATGCTAAGCAGTGCAAGTTTATTTCATGAAGCATAATTTCTGCACCTGCTGTAGACTCCATTGTGGAAGCTATTGGTTTTGTATGATTTTATTTATTTAGAAAGATAAAAAGATCATCCTGTTTTCATTCAAGTGTCTTTTCATTTAAGGCAGATTTAATAGAAACAAAAATAATAGGCCTATCTCTTACACTGAATATTGTTAAAATGCATATGCCTTTGCTGATAATTACTATTCATTAAGGCTCAGTATTCTTATCTTACCTGTAACATAGATGGGTGAATGTTGTCACTAAAGTCACTTCATACGAAATGTAAAGTATGATTCAGATATGTAGTCTAGGAGACCTGTGGCCCATTCACTTTACTGCATTGTCCTTCAAAAACACACACCACACTGAATGCTTGATAAGCCACATTGATACTGTGTGAAATGCACTACAAAGGGTTACTCTCTTAATGGTAATTGACTTGGTTAACTTTGTCCAATTAGGAGCCCATAATTTCCATATGTGGAGTAGAATCCAGTCATGGCTGATGATGCAGAGGAAGATGCTGTTATTGTTCATATTTTGAAGTTAGTGCTTGACTATTTACTGCTCTTACAAAGTAGAAACTAGGAGTCTGAGTAGTCTGGATTTCTCTGCATGTAGCTGTGTAGCTGACAAAAAAGATGTGCCACTGTGCATATAGATTTGTCTGCTTAAAGAAGACACCTATCTACCTCCCAGGATTGGCAGTATACTAACTTTCACGTACATTCATACATACATAACGAGCAGACAAAGGAGCTATGAAATATTGAGACAAGCTAGATGGAAAATACGTTCAAATTAAAAAGAAAACAACAAAAACTGAAACAGAAAGAAAGAAATACAGTCCTGCTCGTAATGAAAAGTTGAAGAGAACAGAGGAAATTGCATTCTTCTCAGATTTTTAAGACTAGTTAAGTTTTTTTAAAATTCTGGAATAATGATGTATTTTCTTTGCTATATAGAACTGTTAGGAAATACAAAGGTTCTATCTATGCAGAGAGCTTAACTTGCTTCTCTCTCTCCAAAGTACCTTAACCCATTTTATGTTTATCTGTAAAAATCTACAGGTCTTGGAAAAAAATAATGCATTACAGCGGTAGCTGTACTCCCACTTGGAGTACTGTGTACAATTCTGGACCTCCCCAACACAAGACATTGAACTGTTGGAGCAAGTCTAGAGGAGGGCCACAAAGGTGATCAGAGGGCCAGAGCAGCTCTGCTATGAGGACAGGCTATGAGAGTTGGGGCTCTTCAGCCTGGAGAAGAGAAGGCTTCGAGGAGACCTTATAGTAGCCTTCCAGTATCTGAATGGGGCCTACAGGAAGGCTTGGGAGTGACTATTTGCAAGGGCTTGTAATGACAGGATGAGGGGGAATGGGTTTAAACTGGAAGAGGGGAGATTAAGACTAGATATTAGGAAATTCTTTCCAGTGAGGGTGGTGAGCCACTGGCACAGGTGGCCCAGGGAGATTGTGGATGCTTCCTTCCTTAAGGTGTTCAAGGTCAGGTTGGAGGAGGCCTTGAGTGACCTGTACTGGTGGGAGGTGTCCCTGCCTATGGTGGGGGTTGAAACTGGATGATCTTTGAGATCACTTCAAACCTAAACCATTCTATGATTCTATTATTCTATGACTTCCTGGATAGCCCAGACAGGGCTTCTGGGCAGCAGCTGTGTGGCAAGGCACTTGATACCCTGCACAGTGGCAATAGCTCTTGAGGGCTGAGATGCTAAGCAGGTGTGCCCCTCTAATCATGCTGTGACATACATACTTTTGCAAGCCAGAATACTGGTCGAAGAAATTTTCCTCTGCTGTAATCCTTTCTCCTCTTTGCTTATAGACGTTTTTGAGAACACCACTAATTCTGAGGAGTGTAGCTCTGAAATTCTTCTGCTTGCTTTTGGCTGCTTGTACTTTTTCAGGTTTCTTTCCTCTCATGCTTACTTAAAATTAATTTTAACAGTAGAGGGGATGATTCTGGAAAAGTAATATTTCATCAGAGAATAAGGGTCTTAAAACTTCTACCTGACTGGAGATACACTGTGAAGAAGCTGCATAAAGTACAGTGGTAGCACAAGCAACCATCATATTTTTACCAAAATCATTGTACAATGGAAAGTGCTTCATGTCAGCTGAAATATCTGATGTATCAGGAAAAAGTTAATGTGGAACCTGATTTCTGTAAGGCTAAAAATTCAAGTAATTTGCTTAGGGATGCAGTAGGAATAAATCTTATGCTTGAAAGAGGGAATAGTAGCCTTCAAGTCTCTTCTCATGTTTTGTATCTGATTGCCTGTTTTTATTATCTCTCCCCACCATTTTCTATCAGTACTTACTAATGCCTTTTGGTTAATTCCATTATACCTCTGAAAAACTTCTTGCAGAGCTCAGCTGCTTTGGCTTGTTTGCTGGGTAAGCGTCACTGATATTATTGTAATTAATAGGATATGTAAAAACTTCCTGAACCCAGTGTGAAAGAATCAGGCTATTAAACTTGGTAATCCATATGTTCTGCAGTGTGCAAGATTTCTATCCTCATCTGAGGCTCATCAGAGAAGAGGCTAGATCTGCACTGATCTTGCATGCTGTGTGGGAAGTGATTTGGTAGGAACACCATTCAGCCTGTAAAAGAGTATGAGGGATGGAAAATAAAGTTAGTTTAAAGTTTGGAGGTATGTCTCTAGTTTTTTTTGTTGTTTTTTGTTTGTTTGTTTGGTTTTGGTTTTTGTTTTTTTTTAATACCACAGGGATAAAAATGTGAGAGAAGGATGCTTTATATTTTTAGATACTGAAGATCTGATTGTGAGAGTTGAAACTCTCACAATTGTGTGCTACACAGTAAAAGACTTTTTTTGCTTTGGCTTTGGTTTTCATTGAGTGGTAATGCTTCATTACCTCCAACAATTTGGATTTTAGGAATTTTTTTTTTAAGATTGAAAGAAAGTAATACAGAGTAATAAGAGGTGAAGAGAGCAGTATGATATTTTTGGAGGTTTTTTTTGGTGACTTTGAGGTATCACTATTCATAATTTGCTGGTTCTATGAATGTAAAATGTGAAGCTGAGCAAAAAATTAAAGTAGAGAGGAAATATGTCAACTGATTAAATGCAAAACAAGTACTCAATTAAAAAGACAGGAAACAATCCTGAGCCACTGTACTTGTGTATAGCTACAAGCAAAAGCAATAACATAGATTTAGAGATATTATTGCTGGTTTTCTTTCAATAGTGACATCTGTATCCAGAGCAGAAAGTTATAACTCTGAAAAGAGGTGTACATATTTATACTGGGTAATCAGGTGAATGTGAGGACATTTTCTATTTAAAGTGGGATTTTATATTCTTGGATGTATCTTACATAGAAATAACAAGGCTAGATGTTTATGCTTAAATTCTAACCTTCCTTTTTTTTTTTTTTGGTGTGTTGAGATTGGTTTTTTTTTTATATTTTCTTGAAAAGCTATATGTGGCAAAGAGACTATGGAGAGGAGAAACTTGATGGTAGAGGATTGTGGTCCATCTTACGAGGATGTAACAAAGTCCACTGGGAGAAGAGCCTTTCTTAACACTGGGAGTAGCTATTCACAAGAAGACTTTAATTATTGAGGACTTCAAAATAGATTTCACTGGGAAACTTTAGATTGTGATTTGAGTTTTTTTCTAACAGATAGTTGTTATGGAGGGGTAATTAAATATTGTGAGATGGTATTTTTTCCAAAATTAATATTGTTTATTAATTTTGATATTCAGAACTCTCACCACCTGGACCAATAATTTTAATATTAATCAGTTCTTAGCATGGTCATGGAAACTTTATACAGATAATAACACAGGATCTAGAAATAACTAGCATTAATATATAACATTAATTGAACTCAATCAAACTGGAAGAGAATGTTCCTGCGGTCAATATACCGCTTGCAGTCAATATACCACTTGCCCACTAGATGGACTCAAGGAGCTCCTTTCTGCTTGTAGCAGAAGGCAATTGGTGAATTACAAGAGGCTTTAAGTATTTACCCACACAATTATCTCCCGACTTGTGGGGCTAGCTACAGCTTCAGACAGTACCCAAATGCTTTCAGGGAATTCTGTTCCTGTCTTGTGAGCCACTGAGGCTTCTGATTCTTCCCAGGCTTCAGGGTGCTGGGGGAAGGAGGCAGACAATCTCTGACCTGGTCCTCATTGATCTGTGTATCTGGGACATCCCATCTTGGCAGGAGACTTTCAGGTGCAGACAGGGTGTCTTGTAATGTGCCGTCTCAGCATGATGTCACGCTGGCTGTGCAGGCCGATCGTGTGGAGGCATTTAGAGCCTGTTCTTGGTAAACTTGAGGCAGGCAGTTTCCAGGCAGTTCAGGATATAATAAGGCAGTAGCATGCACAAATACAGTGGCAGAGCACGCTGTGTCATGTGCTCATCTACTTTAATCAATACAGCCTGAGACTAATGAGTCTTTGGACATAGAATAGCCAATCAGAATGGCAGTTAGCCAAGCTTGACCATATTAGTTGAAGCCATAGGCTTGCTTTACCCTTTTTAGGGCAGAGCACAGGCCTTGCACAAGGCAAGCTGTGTACCTTGTTTATTGCAGAATTCAAAACAAGTCTGGGTCAACCAGAGTCCTTAGACTCAGTGGCTCCAGGTTCTTTGTCCTCTTTCTCGCAGTTGCTTCTCCTCGTAGCAGAAGGAGGGAGAGCAGAAAAACATGTCTGGGCAAGCCAGGACATGTATAAGCCTATTTTGGCCTGCTTAGCCCTACCACGACAATACTCAAATTTGTTGAAGGAAGTACACCAGCAGTATCGTAGAACTAGGAAATATATCAGTATTTGTTTGACTATTCTTTTTTTCTTCTGAAAGAAGCAGGAGAGTGCCTAGTCTGCTTATTGGCCTATCACATTAACTCCATGTCTGTCCTTCGGCAGTGTTTTAGAGCACTGGACATGGACTTGAAAGCCACTGCTATGTGCTGTGCAGACATAGAGCTACTGTGAATCCCAGTCCAGAAGCAGGACAACAGATGTATGGGTAGAGACAACAGGTAGAAACTAGGAAGAGAAATGAAGGAAACAAGGAGTTACCATATTGTAACAGCAAATAATCTGTTTTAAAATCTTCCATAGGTCTCCTTCCAAAACAGTTTGAAAGAAGGTAATCAGTTTGTCTTCTGGATGCTCACAGATGTGTGAGGTGTCAGCTTGGATAAAAGGCCCGAACACACTTAATTGGAAAAATAATACATAGATGATGGAATCTGGCAGCCTGGACCTAAAAGAGAAGGGAGTTTACCTCTAGATATGGAATGAGAGATGATAGGTAGACTTTGACATTGAAGATAAGTGATTAATATATAATGGGATACTGGATTTATGTCAGTGGAATGATACTGCATTTGTCAAGATTAGAACAAATGATAAGAACAAGATCTGAAATAAGAGCAATACGAGTATAAGAGCTGTATGGTTTGAGAGAAGAGACATACTTGAGAGGTAGTATTTGTAAAGATCCTATGATATTTACATGCAAATATTTTGTAAATAGGTAAATCTATAGGACGTAGATGCTTGTGTCTTAAGACTGAGAGAGACCTATGTCAGAGAATGCCCCATTATTGGCCCAAGTGAATGATAATCTTCTCCAAGAAAGGAGGCAAGAGGAGAGGTTAGTTGCACTGTAGAGCTGTGTTCTAACTGTACAAACTCATGGTGCAGCTCACGGCAGTGGTGTGCTTTTAGTGATGGGGAAAATCACCTGCTCCAGATGGGTGGCAATCTGATGGGGTCCAGAATTTTTATGAGAGCCTCCCTTATCAGTTCTCTTATTAAAGAGAATATTTCGTAAAGTTCTTAGAGGATTATTCTTTGTGCTCTTTCGTGGCAATATTTGCAGCCTAAGATAATGCTTAATGTGTGCCACACTGTTGTTGATGATGTATCACAGAAAATAGGTGTTAATACACATAGTAACATGCTTAAGTATTTGGGTTTTCAGAGACAAGACTGACTTGCCTGCATTGCTCACCAGTGATGAAAACATGAGTTATGAATATGATGCAGGTTTAATGGCTGGAGAATCTCTTGCCTCGTATATGTAAAATATATAGGGTATATTTCTGCTTTCTGGAAAAGCTGTTTTGGAAATGCTTAGGCAAATCATCTCTCTCCATATGTAGTGTCAAGATACTTAATTTGCTTTATTTATAGAGGGATTGAGGAGACTACATTGCTATGAAGTTCCCAGTTTTTACCTCCAACCTTACTTCTTGAGGTCCTCTCCTGAGGACATCCTTGAATGGCCAGGTCTGGTGTCTGGGAGATGACAGGATTGTGTTGCTGTGGACATTTTTTTTTTCAAATGCAAAGCGATGGAGTAGTGTAATGTCAGGTAAGTCCAAGACACTGTGCGTTGGTGTTTCTTGGTTTTTGTTTTAGTTTTTTTTCCTTCTGATTTTATTTTATTTTATATTTTTTATTCTGCTGTAACAATCGAGCAGTATTTTATTGAAGTTTGAAAATAATGCCTTTTTAAATTTGATCTGTTATGTATTCATTAGAAGAATTGTTGGTTCTCTTTTCTTTTTAAGAATTCTCCTTCGATGTGTTTCCATCTGTACTGTAAAGTCAAACTTTTTTCATTTACTTGCAGACTTCTGACTACACGTGCCCTCTGAGACCCCAATAGAGACACCTAGGTGCATTGCTTTGGGATTCCTGACAGAGGATTCCTGCTAGCCCAAGTGAGAGTGTTGCTGTGCTGGTTCAAGTCACTGAGGAGACTGCTTGATTACCTCCCTCCTGCCCATTGTTCTTCTTTCAAGTTCCAAAAATTGTGCATCAGATTTATCACTTCTTTTTAAGAAAGTCTTCATGAGCATGACCTGAGGTTTTACAGGAAATCTTGAAATAAAAGTAATAATATTGTTATACATTCTCTCACATTCAGCCACACATGCTATCACAAAAGTAGCCTTGAAGCTGTTTTAGTTTTACAGCAAAGAGTGTTTCTTTTCATATCAGGTAATCTGATCTGCTGGGTTCCCCCCCCCGCCCCGTCTTTGAAAACTTGCCTTTTTATTAATAATTGTGGATTTTGTGCTGAAAGTTGATTGTTATAATTGCTAATTGATACTCAGTAACACTAAATAAAAGCTCAAAATTTCATTTTCCCTTTTTCTACTCTGAAATCTATCAATGTGTATTTTTAGAGTTCACCATTAGTGGATGTATGATCTTTGTGCCTGCTTTTATTCTTGGCCACTGGGAGTTTTGCTATCAGCAATAAAAGGCAACCTCCATGTTGTACTGCACAGTATAGATATTGTAAATTTTGGTCTTGCTTTCCATTGATCTGGTTTGCCATATGGGAATCGTATTCAGCTGATCTTTATTTCCTGAGTCAGAAATTCTGTTTTACCGATCTTTGGGGCTTTCAGCATTTATTCTCAGTGGGCTGTCAGGTATTGCACATGAAAGCAAAGGTTCAAAGGCATATAAAGAAGGTTGAGATCTGAAATGTTTACTTAACACTGTCTTTTTTTTTTTCTTTTCTTCTTCTTTTTACAAACATTTGGCAGACTGCAGGATCAGTGTGAAATCTTAATAAATTTTAGACTTTTTATACTCTATTAGGAAAATTTTACACATACTTAATTTTGGTGTAGCTTGGAACGCATCAACTGTAAACTTGTTAATGTATGTTTGCCAGCAACAGTGTTAACATTTTTTTTAAAGTTTATCCATTATTCTTCTCAGAGGTTTATTTCCTTTCCTTTCTGCTTTTGTTTCTGGAATTGCCTCTAAAAAACTGCTATTGTGCTACCAAGAAAAGGTAAATGAAATGATTAGGCAGCTTTTAATTAATATGACAAGTAAAATTTTAAAAATAAAGATGCCATCCTCTAGTTGTGCTGTCATAGAATCATAGAATCATAGAATGGTAAGGTTGGAAGGAGACCTCAAGGATCATCTAGTTCCAACCCCCTGCCATAGGCAGGGACACCTCCCACTACTACAGGTTACTCAAGGCCTCGTCCAACCTGGCCTTGAACACCTCCAGGGAGGGAGCAACCACAACCTCCCTGGGCAACCTGTGCCAGTGTCTCACCACCCTCACTGGAAAGAACTTCCTCCTAACATCCAGTCTAAATCTTCCCTCTGCCAGTTTAAACCCATTACCCCTTGTCCTGTCATTGCAAGATCTTACAAATAGTCCCTCCCCAGCCTTCCTGTAGGACCCCTTCAGATACTGGAAGGCTACTCTAAGGTCTCCTTGAAGCCTTCTCTTCTCCAGGCTGAAGAGCCCCAACTCTCAGCCTGTCATTCTGTGTAGTGAGAGAATGAATTTGAGTGAAAGTGAGAACAAGCTTGCTGCTGCTCAGTTGTGAAAAAGCTGAAACCAGTGAGGTAAACGGTCATAATCTTAACAGCTTTTGTGCCTTAAGTATTTAAGCTTTTGGGAAACAAATGCCTGAAATTTGAGGGATTTGAATCAATTTGGGACAGTGATATAGAAGCCCTAGATCCTATTAGTGTGTTCTGATTTTTTTCTTTCTCATTTGTACCGAAGGTTATTTAAGACATAACACATTGGATTGTGTCTGATTTTCCACTTCTGTCCTCAGTGTATCTCATTTTGGTTATTATTATGAAGCAAGAAAATAGTCAGGGATCTTCATATCCCATAGTGGGATTTGTTCTCACATCTTCTGTTCCTTTTATTCTTCCTATGATTGGCTCAAAGTGACCAGTTTTGCTTAGAAAACGGTGGTTTTGGTGTGTCTAGGGTTGTACTTTGTTGAGAAACTGGAAATAAGAAAAAGGCAATGAAAGACTGAAAAGGTTGTTGTTCCTGCATAGCTTCCACTTTTTGCATGGGCCACCAAGAATAAAACCGCTGGGGAGCTCTGCTCTCTCACAGAGTCCTGGACTCCCAGTTCTGCTTCTCCTGATTTGCATGTCCTCTTTATAAGGAAGTTATGCTGCAGACTTAGCTCACTGTTTAGTGTACAGTCACAGCTGCCTTCTTTTCTTGCCTCTTGCCTTCTCCCAACTCAACCCACAGAATAGCAGGTAGGGAAATGTGGCCTAATGAATGGCTTGTTTGAAGTGGATGGGTTACCAAAGCCTGTGATGTATCCTTTTTAATCCTGTCTTCTTTTTTTGTTGTTGTTAGCACTGAAACATTAGATTCCAGTTACACTGGTTCAGCTTTCCTCACTTCAGTAGTTCACAAAATCACAGAATAGTAAAGGCTGGAAGAGACCTCTAGAGACCATCTAGTCTGCCCACCCTGTTAAAGTAGCTTTACCTAGGTAGGATTGCACAGGAACTCATCCACATGGGTTTTGAGAGTCTCCAGATAAGGAGACTCCACAGCCTTTCTGGACAGCCTGTTCCAGTGCTCTATCACCCTCAAAGTAAAGAAGTTTTTCCTTATCTTTAAGTGAAACCTCTTGTGCTCTAGTTTGTGCCTGTAGCTTTTTGTCCTATCACTGGGCACCACTGAAAAGATCCTGGCCTTATTCTCTTGACCCCACCCTTTAGATATTGGTATTAGTGTTGATAAGATCCCCTCTCAGTCTTCTCTTTTCCAGGCTAAACAGCCCCAGCTGTTACTTTTAAGAGGCACTCCAATATCATTTTTGTGGCCCTCTTTTGGACTCTACAGTAGTTCACTGTCTCTCTTGAGCTGGGTAGTCCAAACCTAGACACAATACTCAGATGTTGCTGACCCATGGTGAACTTGTTATCCACCAGGATGGCCAGACCCTTCTCCTAGAGCTGTTTCCCAGCAGGTCAGACCCTAACCTGTACTGGAGATTTGGGTTATTCCTCCGCAGGTGCAGCACTCTACATGTTGAACTTTGTGAGATTCCCCTCTGTGCAGCTCTCCAGCTTGTTCAGGTCTTGCTGAATTGCAGCACGGTCTCCTGGCGTGACAGCCACTCCTCCCAGTTTTGTGTCAGCAAACGTGTTGAGAGTACACTCTGTTCCTTGATCCAGATAATTGATGAAGATACCGAAGAAGACTGGACCTAGTACTTACGGCTGGGGAACACCTCTAGCCACAGACCTCCAATTAGATGCTGCACCATTGACCACAGCCCTTTGTGCTGTCATTCAGTTCTCAATCCACTTCACAGTACATTCATCTAACACACATTTCTAAGGTTACCTGTGAGGATGTTATGGGAGACAGTGTCAAAAGCCTTGGTGAAGTTGTGGTAGGCAACATCTACTCATCTACCCAGCTGGATACACCATTGGAGAAGGCTTTCAGGTTGATTAAGAGTGATTTCCCCTTCATGAATCTGTGCCGACTACTGATAATCTTTTCTTCCACATGCTTAGAGATGACGTCCAGAATGAGCTTCTCCACCACCTTTCCAACGATGGAGGTGAGGCTAACTAGACTGTCATTTCCTGGTTCCTCCTTCTCATCCTTCTTGAAAACTGGAGTGACATTTGCTTTCCTCCAGTCCTGAGACACCTCTCCTGTTATTTGTGACCTTTCAAAAATGATGGAGTGTGGCTTAACAATAACGTTAGCCAGTTCCCTCTGCACTTACGTCTTCTTCAGCTAAGAGAATTCCTTCCTCCATACTTCCTGTCTTACTTCCAGAGTCTAGGATTCCTGAAAGCTGCTGGTCTTAGCAATAAAGACTGAAGCAAAGAAGGCATTCGATGATTCTGCCTTCTCTGTATGCTATCCACAGCTCCTTCAGCTGTCCTGGCTTTCCTCTGACACTGGCTAAAGGTATGAGACATTTTCCCAACCAGCCCTTCCCAGGCTTCTTTCGTTCTACTACTTAACCTTATTTTGAATGTGAAGAAAAAAACAAGAAAATAACCAGAAGTAGCCATATTTGAGACCTTCAGTAGAAAATCACTCTTTGTCAGCTAGTGGTATGTAAGGCAGCACAAAACAATGTGATGCAGTATTGATGCTGATCACTGCAAGACCAACAGAATGAGCCTGTGCCGAGGTGCATCTGATGCTAAATGATATTGTGATCTCCCATTGCATGCTGCTGGCAGGAGGTCTTTTGTAGATGGAGTAAAAGCATGTGGCACACACTTAATCTCTTGTGAATGGGCTTCTGGTAAGAAAACTGCCTGAAAAGGTATCTCAGGTGTCTCACTGCTGAAGTTGAGGTGTGCTGGTTTGAGGCTAATTGGAATATTTTAATGGAGAAAATTATATGACAGGCTGACAAAGGGAAACAATGATGATGTCTACTTCACTCATAGACTTGCTGAGATGTTTAAGAAAAGAACTCAAAACATAGATAACACAGTCTCTTGGGCACAGTGTGTCAGGCTGTCTAGCAGCTTCTGGCTTTTCTCCTCTCTGCCGAGTAACCTCACTAACCACTTTCCTTCTAACCCCCCTGGCCGATCCTCCAAACTCACCTTGCATGTAAGGCAAACCTTGGGGTAAGGTATAGGGGTGGGGAGAAGGTGGAAGGGTGGTTAGAAGCCCCTCCTGGGGTCTCTGATTTCTGGGAGGGGTGTTGTGTTTCTGTATTACCTTTAACTTGCATATTTCTGTAAATATTCCTGTATATAGTGTATATATCTGTTTGTATATTGTACTGAGCTGTAAATATAACTTCATTCCTTTACTTCCAGCCGGCTGAGCCTAGTCTGGGTGATTTTACAAAGTGTGGGGGGGCGGGGAACTCCCAAACCATTACATTGAGGTCAAAATGATCACAGATTTTGTGACCTTCTATCAAGAACTCCCTAGATAACTCATTCATAGAGCTCACAGGGTGTTACTTGGAATAACAGATTCTCATACCTCTTATTGTGAAGTATTGTGAACAGTTGTGAGACACCTATTCAACAAACGTGTAAAACCTCCCAAATGTGATGAGGAATTATCTGGATTTAAAATTTATCTAAGCTGAGGCACTCCACCGTCGTGTCAGTTTTCAGTATCCATACCTTTTTACAAGCTGTACATGTGGCACCAGTGACGTGGCACAACCAGGTGTGAAGATGTAGCAGTTGAAGATGTTGAAGTAGGCAGTATAGTCTGTAGTTAACTATATGTATCTTCTGATTCCTCTGTCATCTTCTTACAGGACGTTGGAAGATGATATTCAGTGTCATGATATTTATTTTCAGAATTCTTAGCCTGATTTCACACAGAATCACACAGAAACATCAAGGTTGGAAAAGACCCCCAGGATCATCAAGTCCAACCATTATCCCGAGTCTACAAAGTTCATCCTTACACTATATCCTCAAGTACCACATCCAAACAGCCTTTAAACACATCCAGGGTTGGTGACTCAACCACCTCCCTGGGCAGCCCATTCTGCCCAGGGAAGGGCACTACGGTCTCCAAGTCTGACCGCCCTTTCTGTGAAAAAATGTTTCCTAACGTCCCAGTCGCAACTTGAGGCCACTCCCGCTTGTTCTCTCACCATTTACGCATGAGAACAGACCAGCTCCAGCCTCTCCACAGTGTCCTTTCAGGTAGCTGTAGACAGCAGCGAGGTCTCTCCTCCANGAGGAATGAAGACCACCATGATTTTTATCACATTTCGCTTCTAATCCAAAGTATTTTAAAATTAGCGTGTGTGTGTGTGTGTATATATATATATATATATATATATATATAAAATAGAGTGTATGAGAGTTTATTTGTGCGTGTATCCTCTGAACAACCAAATTTTCCAGTAGGCTTGAGAACAAAATAACTCATGGAAATAGAAGAGAAAAGGACTTTAATAAAATGGGATACTCATCTGCGTCTTTCTCCCTTGTGGGAAGAGCACCAGAAGACAAATACATTACAGTGACAGAAATTAGTACCTTCAGATTCTGTGGTAATGACCATGATAATACTGTAGAATAGCGTATTTGGGTTAAAGAGACTTCTGTCTTTCAATAATTTCCCCTAAAAAAATATTCATATATATAAGAAGTACATTATTAATTACATAAAATAGCATATTAGAAGCTAAATTATGTAGTAGGAGCTGAAGTATATCTACCTAGCTAGTGTAGCTAGTGTGAAAGAAATTATTCTTTATATGGTGGAGATGAGCCTACTTGACAAAAACTTTTTGTGGTGTTTTGCCGATTGCTCCAGATTTAAACTTTCTCTTCAAATCCATATCTATATATGTGGAGAGAATGGTTGTCATCTTGAGAATGTAAACTTGTTACTGTGTTTCCCTGAATATGCTGGTAGTGTGAAACACTGTTCTGATTCCATTTTCTTTATTAATCCTTCTTTAAGTGCTCATTCTAAACCTAATGATGGTCTTTAAAATTCAGTGTTAGCAATTTCATTTATGATAACTTTTGTGACTGGAAAGGGGAGAATGATGATAGTCAGGAACATCAGCCAGAAGAAAAGTGGAGAATGAATAAATGCAAGAGGAGCAAATGGGAAAAGGAAAAACAGAATTAAGAAGCATAAATATGGTAATTGTAAAGATGAATGTATTTTTACTTTGATATTAGACATAACAAGAAGGTATTGGGAAAATATTAAAAATAAAGTTATTTCATTATAGATAATTTTCCCTTCTATACCTTTGTTCAAAACATATCATTTGTGAATAGAAAAAAATGATGACGGTTTAAGAGCAATAGATTGCATTCCTACACTTGTATGCCAGAGCCAGCAGCCAGAAATTTGACTACATCTGTAAAGTAAGTGAGATGCATCCTACTTGATTTCTTTTTCCTGCTCCCCATCCATGTTTAACCCATGCCTGCAGCGCTGTGTCTGAATCCTCATTCTGTCCTCATGCCTTACGCACTTCAGTGCACTGACGGGTTCCAGTCCCTCTCCCAAACCTCTGACCTCTGTTTAGCTTCTCCATGTTGCACGCTGTCAACTGAGTTGAGTAAACTTCTGCTAATGAAAACAGATAAAAAGTCACTGGAATTTAGTAAAGCTTTTGCATTAACTTAAATCATGCACTAAGAATGAACATAGTATTATTAAAAAATGAAATCGGATTATAATGAAAGGAACTTGCAGATTTTAGTTAGGAACTTCCATGAATTTCTATAAATTTTGTTTAATTCTAATAAAATAAAAGTGAATCCCCATTAACTGTAATGAAATAAAATTAAGCTCTTCCTGACTTACATCCTTGTAGTCAGTCAGCACTATTATTTGAAATCTCATTGGGGCTCAATTTGTCTGCAAGGACAACAGAGTTGTCATTTATGCTGGGGGAGCTCTATTTGTAAGAAAATAGAAGGACTAGGTCTATTCTATGTGGGAAAAAGAGGTGCCTATACATGGAATTTGTGTGATGTGCACTACAGAAGTTTGAATCTGTATTACAAATGCTTTTATTAGATAGTTCAAACATATACTTGTTTTTTGAAGACATTTGATTTCTTCACAAGCTTCACATGTCCGAATACTAGTATAATTCCACTGAAACTGTCATGAATGCTGAAAGTTTAGTTAATAGTTTTGGGAAAGAGATCATTAGTTTTTGTCTTGTTTCAGGCTAATAAAAAAAGTCTCATGTGACTTTATTTTTCTAGTTTGTTTTTCCTTTTCTTTCTTTTCTCTTTTTTTTTTTTTTCTCCTTCAAATCCTTTGGCTTTGTTATGCCAGATCATTACTAGCTTTACTTTCTATGGCATTTTATCATAATGCTCTTTGAGTATAAATAAACTCTGGTATGCTAAACCTAATAGCAATTAAACTGGAAGTGTTTGTGTTTCATCACTGTGAACTTCGCAGAAATGTTTCCATGACAACCTCCATGCTAGTTAAGGCAACCAGAGGTGATCAACAGTTTATATATTTTTTTTTCTCATGTAAGAATGGAATTTGTGTTGACAGTTCTGGCCTTTAATGGCACTTTTGTACTGTGTGAAAGTATTTGTTTACTAGATCATATGCTGTTAACTGTCAGGCCGAGATAGAGTGACTGCTTTTGATAAAAGGGCTGCATTACATCTCTGGGTCTGTGAAGCTCTTGTACTTTAATTACTCACATCAGTACAAAAATATCCATTTGCTTCAATACGTTTAAAAATTAGACTGAATAGTATCAAAGCATTAATGATGAGTTAGTTTAGTCCTTTGTGGTTTTTTGGAAAACAATAATGAAAAAGTTGGTTTTTTTGTTTTAAGTTTACACTATTGTATTTAGAGTGACAAAAATCACATTCCATGGTATGGGGTGAATTGTAAGTGCTGTAATTATTTGTGCTATGAATTAGAATTTCTGGGCTCAGTTTTCATGTTTACTTGAAGTCTGTCATGATGGAACCTGAAATATGCTAGCTAGGGACTCAATTGAGAAAAACATAGTTTAAGCAGAGGTCTTTTGTCTCTTGCAAGTTTAAAAAAAGTTTACCTAAGATGAGACTGAAATAACCTCTCTGGAGTGTAACATAAGATTAGTACATGTAGACTGCTGCGTGTGGTACATGCCTATTGGAAAGTTTTCAGAATGAAACTGGTAAAACTGGTAAGTTTTTGCATGAGATCTTTCTTTTCATGAAGCACTTGCTAGGTAGAGTATCTGGAAATAAATGGATGAGTGAGTTAGTTATCTGATCTGTTAATCAGCTGGTAACTACTGCAGCAAGTTCATTCACTACCAGCAGTAAGTATGAAGGGATTACTTGTGCTGAGTTGGACCAACTTGCTTTTGTTAGATGTTTGTTCGGCGTCAGGCTAGTGGATGAGTATCTTTCTTGATCTTTGAGTTTGTGTGCAGCAAAGGATCATTTGTTTTTTAATTTTTTAAAAAAGATCTAAATATTTGGACAGTACAAAATGGTTTTCCAGAAGTCTGTTTCAAAACGAAGACTAAATATTTTGTCATAGTATATACCTTGGTTTGGGAGGGAGTAATATTTCTTAATACTCATCTATATATGATGTGATGCTTGTGAAGACATAATTTATATTTCAGATTCCAGTCTTTTGGACTTGCAATTAATTTTGGTAATTACTTGAAGAATCTTTATTACTTCAAGCAAACCTATCACCACTTTTTAAGCAACTCAGTCACTCTCGAGTGATCTGTTAAAATTAATAAGGGTTGAAAATATTTTTTTGCAAGTTTGTATATGGATGCCATTGATTATGTGCAGTGTTTCTGTCTGGTGAGTGTCAGGAGTTGCTTATGTAGTTGCTCGTAGGAAGGAAGATGAAAGTGCTTAAGTGATATGCCTAAATTCCTCAGGCTTCAAGTTGTGGACAAAGTATTTCTATACACTAGCAGTGTAAGGTGCTGGCTTTATCATAATACTCCCCCTTGCTTCGTCTTGGAGGTTTGCTGTACCTTCACTAGTGTAGCAAAGCTGGAATATTAAATGAGAAAAACTTCTCATAGAAGGGGATGAACAAAGCTACCTGTATATCCACTTTCTGCAATCTCTACCCGTTTTAGCTGAAGGGCTTGGTCGGTGGTGAGGTATGTGCCATGAACATGGCTACTGTCCACTAATATCCTTTGAACTCTTTGATCACTTTGGAAGTAATTAGATATAAATAAGGTTGATATGAATTTCAGTTCAGATCAGCTTGCTTTTTTAGGTCTGCTCTAGGTAGCTGAGCTAAGTCGGTTTCTCTCAATGCACAGGTATATTCAGAATCCGAAAACTCAGTTTACAACATCCTTGCAGGTAACAACGTGTGAGCTAGAAAAATTAATGCATTTTATTATAGTACTAAGAAGCAAGCTTTATTTTTTTGGTGGTCATCTGATTGTGGAAGATTGTGTAGTACTTAAGCATATGATACAAATATGCACTGTGTACTTGTTTCCCAAAGTTAGTGTTTACAACCAGCAGTTTCTTATGTGTGTAATAGCATTGTGTAATCTGCAATTGTGTTTTTTGTAACTATGGTTATACCCTTTTGTAACTATGGTTGCACCTAAATCTGAACTGTAACTCTCGGAACATGACATAAAAGAATATTGAGGATAAGCATGAACTGTGAGGGACAAACAGACTATTAGCCCTAACACTTTTTTTTTCACCAGGAAAAATTAATTCATATTGGAAGAGCAACAGAGATGGGCTGTGAGGGTGATCAGGAAATAGAAAGTTTATCTTGCAAGATGAGAGTAAGAAAGTGTGACATGTTTGGTTTAATGAAACTAAAACATAGAGGATATGATTTCTCTTTTATATTTCTGACTGTATTATGGAAAGGCAAAGAAAGCGTCAGGGAGGCGAAAGAGCTGTTTAAACTGAAGGACATTGTTAGAACAAGTAGAAGTGAGTGTAAGCTCGCCCTGGATAAATCTAGGTTGGAAAAAAGAGCATTCAAGACAGAAAGAAGCTTTTAAGTAGTATGGAGGGGCAGGAGATTTTGAAGAGAGAGTCTCATCAGTAAAACTGATGTGATACAGTTTCTCTAAATAGAAAAAGGTTACACGTGGTAACTGAGTTTGTTCATTCCAGTCCCATGCCTGTCTTTTTGCCTAACGACATCTGTTAAAGTCCCATACCTGCTTGTTTCACAGGACTGTGAAGATAGATGACATTTAAGAGGCTTTAAGATTTATTTTTTAATTTTTTTTTTAAACACAGTTCAAATGCATGTTTAATTCTTGGATAGGTTTTTCAGTATGTTTTCAGATGTAGTACCTTCTTCAGTGTTATTGACAATAATCGGATGGGATTTCTAAAACTCAGGGGTTTTTGGGGTTGTATTTTATGTATACCATCAGAAGTCTCCTTTGATTCATATTGCCATAGTTAGTTACAAGCTTTAATCAACCTAAGTAGCTTCTTTTTTCCCTCTTTGGTATTTTCCGTGCAACTGGAAAGATAAAATGATTATCACCATATTTTTGATAGTTTATCGTTTAACCAGTTTGTACATTTATTTAATCCATTCAAGCCTTCATTTTTTTTGTATTATAACTACTTCCTGATATTTTTTTTTTAAGTTACTCAGTGCTTAGAGGTACTCAAAATGGAACCAAACAGAAGTTATTTGAAGTAATCGCTGTGGGAACACCACATCAGGGATGGAAATGCTTTTGAGTAGGTTTTCCTAATCTTAGTATCAAAAGAAATCTGGTAGCAAAAGGTAGTCAGCTCCTCATCTGAGGCCACCTCACCACTGCAGTGTCAAATTTAGGAGATCTAAGATACTTCTTCTTGATATGAGGAGATCCAGGAGAGGAGGATATCCTGAGATGCACTTTATCAATTTTGTTTTCTTGTCCTCTCCGTTTCTGGAATATATACATAATCCCAAAGCCTGTCATTCTGCCACCCAGTACTGATAACCCATATTCTGTGCCAGATACCCATATGGCATGGTTGTACTTCCTTCTTTAAAACATACTTGTTTCTATCCCTTCAGTGAAGTCTCAAAAAGAAATGGCAGATTCCTTTCCTTGATCTTCTCTCCTGACTTCAGAGGCTCTAAAACCTCAGCCTTTTTTTTTTTCCCCAGAAATTGTTTTTTACCTAAAGCATTGTTAATTTTTAAAAATAGTTCCTTCATGTTTCCTGCTTATGAGACTGGTAAAATCGACTTCAAACACTTCTTGAATCTGCTGTAAAAGATGAATTAATATCCTTATAACCTGATGATTGTTAAGGCTGCACTTCTAGTCATGCAGTACTCATTTTCTAGACTCTATTCTCCCCTTGCAAAGTCCTAATGTTCTTTCCTGGGAATATATGGCAACAGTTTAATACATTATACTAGACTGTGCCGGTGAAACAAACTGGATGTGCATATGAAAATGAGGTGCTACCTAGGAAGAAACTTCATTTATTGAAAGGCATCAAGTATATTACTACTGAGATGCAGTGCCTTTTGTAAAGTACCCTTTTATGTCCCATCTAGATCTCTTTCTTTCTGAGTAAAAGTATTTCTTCACTAGGATGGATAGCATTTCAGGGATCATGGTCTGAAGATCTCTGCTACAGGATCTTGGAGCTTAAGTCCTCATGCTTCTGAGAAGTTCTATACCTACTCCTCACAGTCATCACATTCGCACAAGTGAGAAACTCTTCGAGATGTACCATAACAACTGGCAAGCTAGTTGGTTTCTGATTCTCTTTTCTGAGAAGTAGTTAAGTTCTACAAATGGCACAGTGGTGTACAAGGTGTTGGAACGAGATGTTGGTACCACCTGTGAGGCAGTCCTGATCATATTGCCAAATGAATGGAGCCATTTCACCCTGTTTGACGTCCCTGGGAGAAGCTTTTCAGAGTTGTAATTCAGACATTACAAAAAGGTTTGAACCTTTCATGACTTTACTGGACGTTGTTAGTCTCTGTTGCATTATTATTTTTCCTTTCACCAGGTAGAATGATACATACCTTTTCCCCATCCCCATAAATGTTCTCTTTGAGGTAAACCAAAAATAACTGTAATTATCAGGGTCACTTAAGATGGTATAGACAATTTTCATACCAAGATTAATCACCTTACATGGAATAGTAGGAGGTGGCTGCCTCTTCTTAAAGATCTGATAATGCAGAATTTTGGGACTGTGCCAAGAGTTAGCACAAAACTTACTGCCTTTTGAAATCTGGATGATTCTCCTCAGTGGAGGGAACATCAGTAGCAGAAACGTCTCCAGGAAAGGCTTGTGGAATGGACCGTATTCCCAATCTGCTGTTCTTATCTGTCTACCTGATCCAGACTTCTGCCCCATGCAGTCTTGAGTATCTTTAGTGAATCACTCAAGATTTCTCCAAGTTTCATTCTGGCATGCTTACCAATAACACCAACTCAACCACATTTCAGTTCTGTAGCTTTCTTGAATGTTGTGTGGAGTCTCCTGCTCTGGAGATACTCAAAACCTGCCTGGACACATTCCTATGTGATCTAGTATAGGTGATCCTGCTCTGGCAAGGGGGTTGGACTGGATGATATTTCAAGGTCCCTTTCAGCCCCTGACATTCTGTGGTTCTGTGATTCTGTGATCTGGATAAGATATTGAAGAGTCAAATACACAAAAGGGTGCAATCGTGGTACTTAAGATGCCTATCTTTACGCTTTTATTGACAGAATCACAGAATCACAG
>WBNM01015080.1:27131-40718 GCA_013399055.1 Ramphastos sulfuratus | reverse complement strand
CTCCCAAACCCACATCACAGGAAAACAGATAATTATATGCTCTCTTTTTTTGGACCACGTCTTCATAAACAATCAAGGCCCGAAAGAAAGGGAAACTGGGTCTTGTTAATAAATTGCTGTTTCACATAGGTGGTCATTTCCTCACCCAGATCCTTAGAGGTGCCTTTTGACTTGCAAACCAGGAATGCATCCAGATGGGCCTTGAAAGTCTCCAGAGGAGAAGGTGCTAAATTAGGATGCTAAATTAGCACCCATCAGTGTTATGTAGTCTTTCTATAGAGGTAAGATGACAATTGTGATTATTTGCTGTTACTTAACTCCACTCCTCTCTTCAAAGCTTCACTCTGATTGAAAGATTGACCAGCTCTAGGGCAAGGTAAATACAACTGGTATCTTATAGTGCAAAGCAAGCTTTCCCTGATGTTCCTGCTGGGTGTTCAGAAACTTGGCAAAGCAGCACACATCAAGAACATCAATCTTCATTTCTGATTGCTGCTGTTTACATATCAAGTGAACCTTCATAAATAGAGCTCTTTTCTTTTTTTAATTACATATTCATATGTTCATCACACAAGTGCTGTTCATTAAAATTTACCTGTATTCAATAATTTCTATTTGGTATTCATTATTGTGCACCATTCCCTGGAAAAAAGCTCCCAGACCACAGGTTCTTATGAAATAGTCTTTTTTTTTTTTTCTTTTTTTTTCTTTTTTTTTCTGGTAATAGAAAATGCTTTTCTAGGTTTACACACTAAATACATGGTTATACTCAAATCACTAACATTTCAGCTTTGTGAATAAATCAGTGTCTTGCAGGACAGAGGAAGGTTTGTTCAGTAATCCAAATGGGCTGACAGGAGCCAGGCATCTTCAGGCAAGCATATCATCCTCTTAAAGCAATTTCAACTTCAAGTTCAGGCTCCTTATGAGAAATAAATCTGGGAGGTTATATATAAATATGTCCATGGTTAGGAAGGGGCTTCTGTGGTCAAAACAGTCTTCTCAAGCCAGCAGAGAAATTTCTGCTTGAAATAGTAGAGGGAAAGATCATAGAATGATAGAATCACAGAATGGTTTGAGTTGAAAGGAACCTTTTAAGTTCATCTAGTCAAAACTTCCTGGAGTCAACAACAATATCTGCAACTAGATAATGCTGCTCACAGCCCCTGACCTTGAATGTTTCTAGGGACAAGATATCTACTTCCTCTCTAGGAAACCTGCACCAATGTTTCACCACCCTTACGGTAGTAAATTTCTACCTTACATCTAGTCTAAATCTCCCCTCTTTTAATTTCAAAAACACTACCTCTTGTCCTGTCACAACGAGCCTTGCTAAAAAACTCTGTCCCCATCTTTCTTGTAGGCCCCCTTTAAGTAGTGGAAGCCTTCAGTAAGGTCTCCTCTATGTATACTCCCTGCCCAGTTCTGATAAATCTAATCTTTCCAGTCTGCTCAGGATAAAATGAGGCTCCTGTCAGAGCACAATCCCATTTTAACGAGCTGCTTTAGAGTAATTTTTATTTTAAACCTAGAAGAGGATAAAGTTCTTAGCTTCATCATAAATCTACACAGTTCGATGGGAGAAAGCTGATTCTCTGTACATCACACTGAGCTTCACCTTCTGATCTGCCTGTGAAGTGAGTTACACTGATCCTGGGCTATCCATGGTTAGAAGAAACCTTGCTACCAAGTTCTATCATAGCAGGATCCAGTGCCTGCCATGGATCTCCTACCAGGCAAGTATTAATCAGTCAAGTACAGCCATCCACATTAGGCTTTTAAATGGGTGAGGGAAAAGCTGTTTCACTCAATAACAAATTGCAGAGAAGAGAAGAACAACCTTCTGGTAATTGGTTATGACTAATTAAGTAAGCCAAACACATAGGCTATTAATGACAGCCAATTGCTAAACAGCGACGACTGTTAATTGCAAAAGTTTCCTGAGCCCTTTGAAATGATCTTTGGCAGGTTATAAGCAAAGCCACACAGAGGAATAAATTAATTGTAGCTTTGTCATGTTCAGTAAGAAAAAGGGTAGGAAAAATGCAATACAGTTTAGAAATGAAAAGGTGATTACCAGAATTAAATTGACTTTTTGAAAAGGAAGGAAGTCAGACAAGAGGGCTTGATCAGCAAAAATGTGACAAAAGGGGAGAAACTGTTAGAGGGGTTGTGTTACAAAAGTTCCTTTAAGTAAAAAGTGTCTTAACAGCAAGTGAACCATCTTTAGTTACTCGGTACAGTCCTGGACAGCTATTCTCCACAGCAAACAGTAGCTCAGGTTCTACATACCTTTTATACCTACCAGTAACTCACAGGGAGAAAAGAACCAATGTTAAAATGAAAGTGCTGGGGTTTTTTGTTTGGTTGACTGGTTGGGTTGCATTTTTTTACAACCAAATTATATTCGAAGCCAAAGGAAAACGAGAAACTAGATACCCTAATGATTCCTGTTTCTGCCTGGTTTTCTCCTAGATGTCCTTCTGCATTTGTCCAACATGCTACCCACATGCCTATAAACCTGATACACCAAGAGCAAGAAGAGATTAAGTACCTTGGACTAGTGTCACAAGTCAGGTGTTGGTTTGTCTAAATCCTTTCGCAGCAGGCACTGTGGTACACACAATGCCCTAAGTCCTTTTCTCCTTTGAAAAGAGTCAAACTCTTCCCTACTTTCAACTTTTCATCTGCACATTGTTTGAAACATCACCAATATTCCCAGCACAGATTCTTCACCTTCCAGGTATCCAAGAAATGCACCTATTCCTGTTTGCTCTTGCTGCTTCAACAGAAACATGCTTTCTGAAGTATTTCCATACCATTAACCCTACAACTCCCACAGTATTTAGTTAATTACATGCTTCCAATTTGGTTTACGTAGTGGTCTCCATTATAATGGAAATATCAAACAAGTTGAAACCTAATTAGAAGTCAAATTCAAAACATGTCACTGCAGCTTTCGATGTAGAAGTAATTCTAGCCTATGTTTCACAGTACCTAGTCTAATCTGCCACATCATAACAGAGAGAAATCCCCGGAGGACACAGCATTGCAGGTCTTGTTAGCCAGGGAAAAAGGTATGAAATGTAATCGGCCACATGCAGTCTTTTGACATTCCCTTGGAGGACCAAACTATCTAGAACTGAATAATCTGCTGTTATCAAGGAGTCTGAAGCAAACATCAAAGGTAATGTAATACTTTTGTTTTCTCTCTTCTTTCCTTCTCATCACAGTTGAATATGGTTCACATTTCACCCAATATACTGACAGTTAGACATTTACACTCCTATTAGCCTCCTGAAGCAGCTCACATTTCTGATCTGCTCAGACCCCTAGCAGCTCCCATTTGAAACAACACCTTAGCTTCAGAGAGCCATTGTTTTGAACTTCTGCCAAAACCTGTAAGGTTTAACTATCAGGTAGCCTCTGAATCTCCTAATAGTTACTCGTCCCCTAAAGCGCATGACATTTCATTTTAAAGTGTTCCCATTACAGATGAGTGTATGGTCAGGTATTACCTTCTCTGCCGAGATTACAGGACTACTGTTGCTCTTTCCATAAGCAAAATAATTGCCTCTCACTCTTTCAAGTGTATATGGTTTCATAGAGCCTCTTAAGTAACTGGTGGATGGCAAATGTTTCACCTCTCAGGAAAAGTGTTTGTATCCTCCATCATTCAAAGAAGCAGGGAGTCATCACATGGCATTAAGAGCTGATATGATAATGCAAATCTATCTTCTTCTCCTTCAGACACTCTGCTAGAATCCAAGGAGTTATCTTGAGTATCAAGGCTAGCAGATTTTGCTCAAATTGTTCCTCCAAGCAAGACTTTAAACTCTTTTCCAAGTAATGCAAGTGTGATAAATCTCTGGTCTTAATTCCTACAGATAAAGCAAGTTTTCTTTCTAAATAAGCACTCTTTGTATGTTTATCTCTATTAAATTACACTTTGTGTTAGACATTTGAGAATATCTTCATGACCATCATGGCTCTTAACAGAATTCAATCTATGTAAACACAGCTGGGAGGTTGTCCCGAGCAGCAGATATACATTACTCAGCTACGGAGAATTAAATACAGTGATCACAGAATCACAGAATGTAAGGAGTTGGATAGGACCTCAAAAGATCATCTAGTCCAACCCCCCTGCCTGAGCAGGACTGCCTAGAGCAGAATATTTTCTCTCCTTTTATGTATATCTATATATACACTAAAATTGTTACATGCTGCAATAGCTCTTATTTACTTATCTGACTCTGGAGGTGATTTGTCGTACCGGAGCTGTCTCCATTTCCTATAATGTAGTTTTCACTCAGTGTAATTACACTTCCCTCCTGGTTCTTGACCAGATAAATAACAGCATTGTAGTGTACAATCTCAAACTCTGTGTCAGGACACTGAAAAATTATCATGTTGCTGTAGAAAGCTGGGTTTGCTCTCTCCAAACCTAATTGTTCTGGAACGATCTTGTTTGTATCATAAGTCACCAGTCATTTGCATTATACACAAGACAGTGAATGTGGGATAAAATGCTCTGACCCTTGATGATGCAGTGGGAGCAAAATCAGGATTTTGTCCTTCAGAACTTGTATCCAGAGCACTGACGAGGAACCATCAGTGAGACAGGGTCATTTGGCATGATAAGGCTTTATCCTGATGCCTGAGAACTCACAGGACCTTTCATGGCTAAGCAGTGCTGGCAGGTTAATGCACCACCTGGCACATCCAGCCAGGCTGTCTGCAAAGGAACAGCATAAGCAGCAGAAGGGTGAGTGACAAAGCACCTACATAAACCTCACCCTTGACTTCCAGCACCTCCACACCATCCTCTGCAAAATCCCTGAGGACAGAGTACCATCCATGGTTCACCAGCATGGCTACTATGCAAATCATTTGGACACATGGAATAATACAATAAACTGACCTGTGAGCAACTCAGGAGCTGATGTCCAGTGAATCTGATTGTTGCTGAGTTCTAACTGAAATATACTGAGAGTACTCTGAATGAGGTGTGCACTGCCATGCCTCATTAGGCAGCAGGGTTTCTTTAGCATGGAGAAGCCACAAAAGAGAAATTAGGTCCCCAGTGGCTTGGTCAGTTGCCCCACACATATTCCCAAGTACCTGCTCTGGTGTATAGTAGGGACTGAGTTCAGGTATCACCATTTGGTTTTTTTGCCTTTCTGTGAAGGGACTTATGTTGTCTTCTCATTTAACACATTCATCTACTTCCATGAAATGTATAGGAGGTTTCCAAAACTCATCTGCACCTGTTTAACTTGCTCCAGGTGACTCTGAGTTAGCAGGGGGGGTTGGTCTAGATGATCTCCGGAAGTCACATCCAATCCCTACCATTCTACGATTCCATGATTACAGTTTTGTGAAAAGGAGTGTTGGAAACATCAGACATCTGAAAAACCTTGATTTGTTTCTTGTGCAGACAAGTAGAAAGACTTTGGCTCACATTAACAAAATGATCTTAAAAACAACCAATCGTGTGCACAGTGGTTGCAGCAAGTAAGACTGCAATAGCTGGAAGGAGCAAATTCCACAAGCCTTTTGCCTCATTCTCATCCTTTCCCTTCTCCAGCCACACTTCACAGTAGAAGGATGGGTTAAAGGCTGCAATACTGATGATTTTTTAGCAGCATGGGAGAAGGGACAAGAAAGCCAATACCAATCTTGTAAAGCTTCTGATCTAGTTGCAGCCTGTGAGTATATAATTGTACTTGCCAGTAGCATCTGTCTGACTCCTACTCCTGAAAAGTCCTTTTTTTTTTTTTCTTTTTTCTTTTTCTTAAAGACCTTTAAGGATCTGTCTTAAAAGGTACTTAAGGAATTGTATGATGTATTACCTTCAAGAACATGATACAGAACAAGCTGGTCATCAATGTTTTTTGCTTCCCTGTTTCTTTCTTTCTGTTCAAACAATTGTGCAGCTAAAAATAGCGCAACTACCACTCAGGTCAGCTGGGGAGAGAGCTTCAACCACTTTTCACCTCTAACAGTACAGGGGACTTTTCTCAGATTTTTTTCTTTGCCTTGAATTTGAATACACTCACAATTACCCATCCCATCCTGTGATAAACACCACTTCCCAGTCCTTATTTATTTCTTAGGGAAGAACTTCCTAAATATTCTGGAAAGGAACTAGCATGCAAGAAAGTAAATAAAAGTTTCGGCCCAGTCATCTTAAGCTTAAGAAAGCTTAAGAAAGCTTCAAATTATGTTCTTCCTAGCTTCTTTCCTTCAAGGATCACTAGGATTTAGGTTTGGGAGCTGTACTCACACTATCCCAGAGCGCAACAGAATCATTCAGTTACATACAACATAAGCTTGTAGAGACTGATGACAAAAATACTAAAGACATGACTGGAGAATGGGTGGCAATCTCAATGTGAATACCAGAGGAAATGCTACTCTCAGGACACTATTCCCAGCAGCAAAATTGAGGGAAATGCAGGTTTCGTCACCACCACCAGACCAGTGCTCCTGATGACCCCACAGACCCTACACAACAGCAGAAGGCTGGGGCACATCTTTTTGTGTTGGACCAACAGGAGCAGATAGAAGGCAAATGGCAGATCACATCATTTTGTGTTGGACCAACAGGAGCAGACAGAAGGCAAGTGGCAGATCACATCTTTTTGTGTTGAATCAACAGGAGCAGACAAAAGGCAAGTGGCAGATCATATCATTTTGTGTTGGACCAACAGGAGCAGACAAAAGGCAAGTGGCAGATCACATCGTTTTGTGTTGGACCAACAGGAGCAGACAGAAGGCAAATGGCAGATCACATCTTTTTGTGTTGGACCAACAGGAGCAGACAGAAGGCAAGTGGCAGATCACATCGTTTTGTGTTGGACCAACAGGAGCAGACATCTCAAACGTATTTCACACAAAGAAAAGCTGCCAATGGACAGCAATGTGATGTTAGATTTATGAAAGGTGAAGTAAACATAAACCCCAAGGCCAAGGACCACTTCATAACAACTGAAGGTTTGTATGGGATATGAAAGGAGTGTCCAAAAATTATCTCACTGTCTCCTATCAAGAGCAACCACAAAAAATCTGGTAAGGACTTGACAGTCAGAGCTCCTTCCACATATTTCAAGATTCATAAGTTTGTGAGTAGTGGAGAGTGAGTGCATAAAATCAACTGGATTAAAGACTCTGTAAATAAATATCCTCCCCTAAAAGATCTTGCACTGAACTTCATCGCGTTAATTTCCCTGCAAGTGAGGGCCAGAGAAGTGCATGCCTTGGATTCTTCTGCAACTGAGGTTGAAAATGCAGAGCAGGAGGACTGAAGCAAATGGCTCCAGCACCATGCAGAGCCTGTTTCTAAGGCACAGAGAAGGAAGGTATTGCCTTCTTTCCATTCCTGTAGTGATGTAGTGCCACAGGACCTTAGAGAAAGAGAGGTCCTGAAGCTAGCAGCTTTCCCTGCACACAGGTCCTAAATTTCAGGAAGACATCCCTGTTCCATTGGTCTGCCCTGCCACTTCAGGAAAAACAATTTGAGCACAAAAAAACACCTGATCTAAATTCCCTTGTGATAACCTTCTCTTGCTTACAGAGCAAGCAAGAGTTTGCTTCTTCTTGTCACCTGGCAACTAGCTCAGCAGAAAATTCCTCACAACATCAGCTTTGGATCTGCTAGTCTGGAGGGAGTTTTGACAATAAGAGTAACCATTATTGAGATTAATTGGCATATAGACATGACTAAACTGATTCTGAAGATGAATATTGCAAAGGATGGTCTCATCAAGTCTTGGACTGAAATAATCAAGAATGTGCACATTCATTCTAGCACAAAGGCTAAAATCACATTATCATAGAATGGTTTGGGTTGGAAGGGACCTTAAAGATCTTTTAGTTCCAACCTTCCTACCATGAGTAGGGACACCTTCCACTAGACCAGGCTGATTCTGCATATACCATTGTGCATAGTTAAACATCAATCAATGTCTGTCAACCAAGAAGATTATTTCTAAACCAGGGTATTTCCCATGAGTAATGTTACACTGACCATGGGGGACTACTGTAAAAAGGGTAAAACCCAATGTGAAAAGCTAGTTCTTCATTCTGTTTTTTCACTGCAGTTGCAACTAAAATGCTTCTGTGAACATCCATGTAACCTGAGGTTGTAATCTTACTCAATGTCAGTAACTTCCCTGCAAAAGCAAGCCTCTGCTGTTGCCCTTGTCACCTATGTTGTGGAGGAAAGGCTGGAACTGCCTATATTTAGCAGCTTTGTGCATAGAAACGAGGCCCAGGAATACACACTAATGGACAAGTAGTCCTTGGGCTTCTGCAGCTGAAACATCAGCTGTGTCCCCCATTAGAGCTTCTGAAGATGGTAGTCCTTGTAGGGTGGTTCTGTCTGCACCAAACTGGCATGGTCATGTTTGGAGAGTGACTAGGAGTTTGTGGCTTATTATCATTGCCCTCTCTGTACTGCAGCTATCAATTGAAATTGAAAAGCAGCCAGCACAAGTGGCCTCAGGGTATATAGCTGTAATGCAAGAAGTGAAGAAAGAAAATAGCTAGACTAGAAGAGGCCAACTCTTTAGGAAAGCTTCAAGGGGAAAACTTCTAGACCAAAATAAAACAGATTTTGTTTTATTTTAACTTGTTCTTTAAAAGGAAAAAAAATCTGGGGATAGTTGTACAGTGTGTAGGGCGTTCTAAACTGCCTCCTGTTACAAAACAAGCAAAAAAAATGGGTTTGTCTGATAATCATTCCAGTCTTCTACAGAACAGTAGAGCACATATCTCCATCTGTGTCAGCTAAATATGCTCTTCACCTGTTTATCACCACCTCTGTCCTACTGAAAGGCCTTGAAGTCAAGGGAGCCTCCAATTGCTTCATAGACTCACTTGGTCTTACAGAACAGGTGGAAATGCAGAAGCAAAAACAAGAGAAGTTTGCTCAGCTCTGCAGTAGATTTTTGTTGAAGAGTCCAATGAAGGACTACAAAAATTATGAGGAGACTGCAGCATATCTCTTATGAGAAAAGGATGAGACCTGGGGCTCTTTAGCCTGAAGAAGACTCAGAGAAGACCTTCTCAATGTTTATCAACATCTAAAGGGTGGAGGTCAAGAAGATGGAGCTGGACATCCCTCTCTGTATGCATTTCCTAAGGCTGCACTCCATCTGTAACTGGGAAATAAGTGGGGCCATGTGCTTCTGACCCTTTGCCAGGAGCAGGCAGAGTGTGATGGCCAGAGAAGGAGGGAGTCCTGGCTGCACATCGTAGCTCAGTGGCTGGCTCACAGCAGGTGATTGCTCATTGCCTCTACTTCCTGAGAAGAAATGACCAGTTTCTGAGATTCAGAAGGTGGCACTTTGGCTTCCTGAGACATAATTCCTCTTGCTGAGAAGTTTCATGGCAGCCTGTAGTTTGCTGTCAGGGGCTGTGTCTTACAGCTCTGCCCAGCATAAGGCATCTTGACAGGCTCATGTCTCTATGTGCTGTACATGCCTGTATGTGAAGACAGACTGCTGAAGCCAGCTTCCCTTGACCAGCTTTGGCTTTGAGTTTGTCACTCCAGGAGCACCCTAACAGTCTCTCATGTAACTTTCCTGTCATATAGTCACTTCCAGTCTGCAAAAACTCAAACCCAGCCCCATCTATAGGGTTTGCTTCCTCAGCTCAGGCTGCAGAATCTGTGGTTTGTTGGACACTCCAGTGCTGTCTTCACCAGCTCTTACCATGTGGAAGTCATTGCATGGCTGAGGAGCAGATGTGAGTTAAGTGAGGTGAACATTTGGAGGTGAACATGGTGATGACCAAACCATTGCAATCATTCTGTGTCCATTTCAACTTGAGGCTGATGTAAGTAGAAGCACTTCTCGATTACTGGCCCACCGAAGGCCTACTTTCTTCATTTGAAAGGTCAAAAAAAAGTGTTTGTAACAACCCAAAGCAAGCAAAGCTCAAGTCAAAAGCCTCTGCTCTCTGATAACTGAGCTGGGAAGCAGACCTTAGGCAACTGTCTGCTCTCTTCTGTATTTACCGCCAGCATTTTCATCTTACTCATCAGGGTGGAAACCAGACACTTTGGGAGCCAAAAGGCTGTGATGCATTTGCTTTCACAGCACCCTGAGCAGGCAGAAATTGGTGATATCTCAAGATCTGCAGCAAAGCTTGGTCCTATCCTTGTCCAATTTCTGACATCTAACAGAACTCTGTCTGAAAACCACAGGAGAAACAGAAGCTACAGGCAAATTAATTTACCCATCTTGCATACATGAGGAAGAGAGCTTGTGCAGGACATGACTTCCAAGTGCAGAGACCTCTCCCTATCTCCAGTTCAGCATCCATTATTTATTAGTGGCTTTTACAATTCTCTGCCTGACAGATGAACAGCTGTTCTGGAGAGCACTGCAGCAAAGCAATAGGTACACTTTACCAGCTCACTAGCAGCAAAATCAAATTAAGAGCCAAGAAGGAACATTAATTTAGCTTTTTCAAAATAAGACTTTTGCTGGAAGCCACAACAATCACCACTGAAAATTCCCAGCTTTTAGCAGGTTAAAATTCAGTGTGAAGAGATTGATATGTATAAACTATTTTGCTTTCTTCCTTTTCTTAAACTTTTTTTTTTAATGGTATTAAAAGTAATTTCTCACTTTTCCAATTAAAACAATTAAATGTTATTGCTTGACGATCTTATTCAAGATTTTTTTTTCTGTATCTGCCTACCACATCTCTCTCTGTCATTCCTTGCTTTTAGGTCTCAACTCATTAGGATCATTNGGACCTGGATGATCCTTGAGGTCCCTTCCAAACCTACCATTCTATGATTTTATGATTACTTATGTACCAATACCAGGAACAGATAAGTTAGGTTCTGCTTTCTTGCATTTGAATTATTTGAATTACCACATTAGTTAAAAAAGGGCTTGCCACGTGATGCTCTCTTTGTGACTCTTTTTATTGTTTGTATTGTTTTATGAGTGTACACACTTACAAACAACAGGTTTTATGAACTTGTGAGAGTTAATGTATTTCCACAGTTCAGGACAAGGAGAAGCCAGTTTATAGCCTGCAGTAAGGTACATGGTGACTCTGCCTCTACAGAAGAAAGTGGCCTGGATCTCGTACACCACACACACAAGGTTTAGATCCTGCTGCACTTTGCTAAACATCCAAGTAGCCTGTTTGCAACACTTGTGTAAACTGTTAATGAAGCTGTGGCTGTGTTCCTGCAAGCACCCAGTGTGTGAAGTGTTTTGCTACAAATTTCTCTCGGGTTATTTCTTGGGAAGACTTCTTGACACTTTCTGTGGGTACATAAGACCTTTGATGTGCCTCCCCTTCCTGAGTGGGTAGTGAGAAAAGCACAGATATCCAAAGTAAAAATGTATGTTCAGAAATGATCTTTCCACAGAACTCCTCCAGCACTACCACAGAGCTGTGCTGTGTAGTAACAAAGCTCTCTTCCTCTACTTCCTTTTCTCCCTTTTCTCCATCCTTTAATTAGATGCTGTTCTTTGCATCATAGATGTCTGCAGAAGTCCAGCCTATATCTCTCATTTTGCAAGATAATGTACAAATGAATGGGAGACAGTCAAAATGTCTGCCTGTTGCTCAGAATATCAGAAGCATAAACTTACACTGAAAGCTGACAGGAAAAGGGGAAAGCATCTCCAACCCACAGAAGTTATTGGCCACAAGTAATGTAGCACTGAAGAGCTCAGACAGAACTGCCATTTATCACTGGCATAATGGCTTCGCATTTGCCCTTTCCTTGACTGCTTTGGCTTGGTAGCATTTCAGCCCTTCACATCCTCATGAAAGAACAGACGTTTTTGCACCACAAAGAGAAAAGAAGTCTGATACAAAACAGAGAGCCAAAAGCAAGGAGCTATTCAGTTCACTTTGCCTCTCTGGGAAGGCTCACCAACCAACCACAGAACTGTTTTCACTGATATGAGAGAAGAGAGATGAACGAGGATCCAAGAGTAAAACTGGCTTTGAGAGTCATGCAGGTTTGTGGCCATGGCTAAGCTATCCTGCTTTCTTAGCCAGAAGACTAAGTTTTTAATGCAAGAGAGGATCAATTCTCTCCTGCCTTCCCCGTGTGCCTGCAGCACGGCAGGTAAACCTGTGTCAACTTCAAATTCTGCAAATAAAGAAGAAGCAGATCTGTGCAATTCAGGGGAGAAAAGTCCATGTGATTACTCAGTTTCTGCATAACCTTGTAAATGGAGTGCCTGCTACCACTACAATGAACACACAGAGTTCCCACTCTACAGTAGCTGTGATGTCTGCACATGTATACATTCCGTTAAAGCCCCACAGGGCCTTCAGGTGTTTATGCAGAACTTATCAGTAAGAAGAAATATTAGCAGGCATGTCTGTAGAGACTGCCCTAAAAATCATCAAAAGGAAATTTACAATCCAAGTAGGAAAAAAAAACAAAACAGGAGTTACTTGCAGAAATCACATTGCCTGCTAGGACAACTTACCAGCAGTCACTCCATTCAGGATCCTCTCTATGAGTCTTGGGCACAGAATGCTGCAACCTAACCTTGACCTTTGTCTACAGCCATTCATGCTCACAGGTGTCAAAGCAGCCCTCTTCTTGCTTCCAAAATGCAGTCCTCTAGATTGCATAGAATGATTGCACAAAAAATAACTCCACTTGCTTGATACAAAACTGGACTTGTGTCCTGAGTCTTACCGTACTGTATGTCAATGCAGTGCAAGACAGACATCTGTTGCTGGGCTTGCTGCAGAGGCCACAGGACTCAGTGCAAAACCACAGTTGTGAAAGGTGGAGTTATGGAGCTATAACCACTGTGTTCTCTGGATCCTGCATCATTCTGCATCTTCATAACCAGTGTGGACAGCAGATTTCTCAGGCAGCTCCTAGAAAGGTGTGCATCCTGCACCACCTGACAGGAATTCTGATTTTGCCTCTCTTCATATCCTCCTTTATCCCTTCTGCTTCCCCATCTTAAACACAAAACAATTCAGAAGTAGTAGTGTGCATGCTGAGCACAGGAAATGTTCAGAGTATCTTTGCATGTCCCTGGAATGAAATCAGTTATTTATAAAGGGAAAGCCTGGTCAGCAGTCCCTTGCAGAGTGAACAGGTGCTTTTCCATTGTCTCTAGTGTGCTTTGCAACATAGCAGAAATGATTAGTGAGCATGTACTACCAGGATGTGTGAAAGGAGAACAGCAAATGTCCCAAGCATTTCCCAAAGCATCCCACAGACTGATGCTGAGGAAGTGGTTCAGGACAAGTTCCACAGATGGAAGGAAATCAGCTCAAATCCACAAGGATTCAGCACTCTGCTGAACACGTTAACATGAACTGCCTGTACAGCATGATTTCTGTTTTTCATACTTCCCTCCAGTTCAGAATCATAGAATCATAGAATCATAGAATGGTAAGGTTGGAAGGAGACCAACCCCCTGCCATAGGTAGGGACACCTCCCACTAGCACAGGTTACTCAAGGCCTCGTCCAACCTGGCCTTCAACACCTCCAGGGAGGGAGCAGCCACAACCTCCCTGGGCAACCTGTTCCAGTGCCTCACCACCCTCACTGGAAAGAACTTCCTCCT
>WBNM01015080.1:0-26971 GCA_013399055.1 Ramphastos sulfuratus | reverse complement strand
CCTGAGGGACGCCACTTGTCACTGTTCTGCAGGTGGACATTGTGCCCTTGATCACCACTCTCTGCGTGTGACCATCCAGCCAATTCCTTATCCAGTGATAAGCTTATCCAGTTCAGTAGCCTTTTCTCCAGATTTACAGTTGCATAAACAAGTTCCCCTCTTTCACCAATCCCATACTTCCTGTCGTTCACCAACTGCACACTTTAGTGCCAGTGTAATTATTTCCCCAAAATACAAATGGACAAATGGTAGAGAGAGGCATGCAGAGAAACCATTCTGAAGCGTTGTCTGAACTTTTTAGTGTTCTGCAAAACACTGTTGTAATGAAAGGCATTCAATGATGTTGCAATTCAGAGAAGAGATCAATCGAACTGCAGCATAAAGTCTCTTTCTTTCCTTCCTACTGTGCTGATATGCTTTTGAGACAGAACAGCCTGGCCCTTGTGTTATGAGGCTTTAGGGCTCGGCTTTGTTACTTTGTTTTCTTATAAATTAGTCCATTAGCAAAGATGTGAGAAGGATTTATAGGGTCATGGCTCAGGGTTCATACATGAGGCTGACCAGGAGACGGACAGGACCAACAATGGAGGAGATTATCCACTAAGCGTATGGGGAACAAGGCCATAAAGCAGTGCCAATCCTAACCACTTCCTCTAGTTTGTATAACTCCTGTCACTTCAGAGAGCTCAAGAGAGCATACTTACCAAAGACAAGCCCCAAAGCAAAAGGGTAGAGAGAAGGTGGAGAAGGAAAAAAAAAAGGATCTTACTACTCCAAAACAGATTTCAGTTCAGAGGTGCATGATGCTCTTTGCATGCTGCTTCAATAGTAGTTAATTTACAGCCAACTCTCAAGCCAGCATCTGCCACCACCTGGGATGTTTAATTCTGCTGGAAATCTGAGTAACAAGAAAAGCCTTGTTAGTCTCAACATGGTCTCTATTACATTTTTCTTTTGAAATTTGTGCTATAAAATCTGTAACCTGTGTGTCCGCCTTTTTTTTTTCCTTAAGGTGGATAGTAACACTAGAAACAGCATCAACATTAGCCTCACATAATATCCAGCATGAAGGCATTGTTGACACCCTGTTATTGTGATGTACTTTTATGATGACTTGAGAAATTCAATGCTTCTCTCCGAGAACTGAATTTTCAGTGGAATTGCTGCACCACAGAACTTGCTCAGTCCTCTTGCTTCATAAGAGCAGTGGAAAGAACAGCCAGAAGAAAAATGCATTTCATTTTGCTCTGCAAGTGAGTTTCTAAAGTGATCCTTTTATCCAGAAATTAAAAACAAACAGTTTAAAAGAGAAAATGCTCATCTTGCAGTCTCAGGACAAGCAAACTTATCAAAAGGGCAATTTCATAGAGGTTGTTATCTGGGCTCTGACTTCAGGCATGTTTAGACCAGTATCTGGCTCAATACTGTAGATTTTGGATGAACACTAATAAACAAACTTCTAACATACACTGTGATAAAACAATTTGCCACTCAGGGAATGTTCTTTAACCCCTTCTGGTTAAATTTAACTCACCTCCTACAGTTCAGTTTTTTTCTAGAGAACATCTGCCAAAGATCAGTTCATGTAACAATCATTAAAAAACCCCAAACCAGAGTCTAACCCTTCTGAGAACTCTGTATTTATGAATTCAAAAGCTTTAATTTATGAGCTAGCATTCAAAAAGAGACTCTGTGTTTCTGCTCACTTTAAATATGTTGTGATGATCTTTGAGGTCTCTTCCAACCTTGCTGATACTGCGATACTGTGTCCAATTCCATGGAACAGCTGTATGTCCAGATGTGAAAGGGAAAAAAAGGTAAGCTTGAGCAATGAGAATGTTTGCACCATTTCATGTTATTTCTAGTAAGTCTTATTTATCCCCTCCTTCAGTTACACTGCTGCAGTCTTTTATGGTATTTCCTCTTTAGGCTCCCCACGAACTAGACCACAGCTGATTCTCCACTTTTCTTAAACCAGTTGGGAGACTGGAGAGCAAGAACACCATCACCTCCCTTTTTAAGAAGCTGCAGCATTCCCAGACTAGTTGGTCTCCAAAGCCATGGGATAAAGAGAATTTCCATGGCATTTTAAGCCTTGCTGCCCCAGGAGGTGAAGGTAAAGAGTAGTCTCGTGGGGTCTGTTATGCTTTCTTCAAAACTACAGAAGTTGATAGCAAAGCAACGAGCTATGATTTTACTCCCCAGGGAATTTCAGAATGACTTGTTTAAAACCATGACAATAAAACGTATTTACACTGAGCTACTTATTTGAACATGAATCTCATGGATGTTGTTACGAACACCCTGATTTCAAGTCAGGATCTGCCACTGTTAGAGACAGACTGGCATCACGTATTTTCCCAGGAAATGTGAAATCTAAAAGTAATAATTACTCACCAGAATAATTGGACAACATGTGAGTCAGCAATTTTTCATCTTTTGTGATGTAGGCTGTAACAAAAGTGCTGAAGCTGTGCTGCAGGTCGGCTCCACATAACACTATTAACACATAACAGCTATTAATACTCTCTAGAAGGCTGTCTAAAAGGCATACACATCCTACAAGTACATACTGACAACTCGTTTGAGGCTCTGCTCTCCTGGTTGCAGACACAAGTTCTCCCTGTTCTATCATGAACCCTAAATTACTCCCCCATCCTAGGTTTGATCTTGAAGAATGGATTTATGAATCTGCCCTTTCGTTATCGTCTACAGCAAATCCGCAAATGGTCTTGTTAGGGACATGGCCAAAAATTTCAGCTCTTTCCTCACCAGAGGTTATAGGTTCCAAGTGCTTTCCTGAAATTTTGTGAAGTTTAAAAATATGCTTTCTACTGATATGCTGCAAGGCAATTAAAGCTTCTTAGGTGGAAAGCACAAGAGATACAGAGAAGTCAGTTAAACCATTATAGTAATTTTTTGCTTGCATTTCCCAGAGTCAGCAAATAAGGTGCTGGAGGGATATAAATAGTGGAGTTCTACAGCATTAGTAAAACTCTGTTCATCACAGCTGAAGGGTAAAACACAGACAGTATCTCAAAACTAGGTAAAATTGGAGAGTGCATCAGGACTGTACTTTGCTACAGCCTTGCTGGTGTAAGACATTGTTCTATGAACACTGCGAGAGAAAGCAGAAGAATTATTCTTTACTCATGCAAGATACCTCAGAATAGAGGTATTTTGTGAAGTAGAGTAATCTATTTCATAAACACAAGCATCTGATGAAAGTTTATTGCCTTCAAACGCTGTTCTACCATTTTGCACCAGTGGAGGACTGCTGTTACTCATTCCACCCTCCCTACAGTTATTTTAGCACATTTGTACTTCAGGCAAAGCAGGAGCACAGTCTTGCCTCACAAATGGGACAGTGCAAGGAGAAAATGGGTTCTTTCAGGGGCAGTGACCATCTTTGCTGAGGTTTATTTTTCCCTATATAACTGGTATTGACTTGCGAGGTTCTACAGGAAGATAAAGAGCTGCATACAGGTACAGCACAAAAAGCCTTCTCCCCTACGTGTCAGCTGCACCATAGTGCAAAGCAGGAACAAACACTTCCTGTCACTGCGTAGAGCAAACCTAGGAGGAAGAGCCTTTTTCTTCTGGCCACAGCCAGATCACAAACTGTATTAGAAAGCTTTGCCTAACCAAGCCTCTGAGGCCCAACTAACGCATCTAAAGTACCAGGTGTCAGATTAACAGCTGTGACTGATACTTCCAAGAAGCAAACTGGCAGAGTATTGGGAGAAGGAAGCATTTCTAAAAGTGGATCTAGCTTCCCTGTGAACTCAACTTCTGCTTGAGTTGGCCTAACAATTTTGTGACGTCTTTATTTCACTTGGCTACAGAAGAGGATTTTTTTGTAGACAGCGCTGTGCACACGCTTTAACTTCCCTATTATAAACAAAAGGTTGAAGGATTGTAGGTACCTTTTTACCTTAGTGCAAACGTGGGTCTTCCTGAAGATAATCTGCAGGCTGAGAAGTGTCACACTCTGTATATTTGACAGAAGCTGTGGTAGACAGGTCCAGGTATCAAGGCTGGCTCTCATTCAGTAGAAGAGTGTGAGGAGAATCTACCTACTGAGTAGGAATAAGCAACGAGATGTTAAAAACAGGCTTGGAAAAAAATAGGATTTGTTCCAACTAAGCAGACAAAAACCTGCATTTAAACAGAACTGGAGCTCTTCTGGTTGAGCAGTATTCACTTGACCCTTGCAATACCAAAACTAACATACCCATTTCAAAACTAGTGACTGTTTGAAAGAACTATACTGACCCACATCTACCTGTCAGCTCTTCTGTCCAAATGAATCTCAAATTTCTACTCCTTACCAAATTTTCTACTCTTTTTTCCCCGCTTTATATCACAACTGCTTCTCCCTGAGCCAGACTGTAAATAAATGTCCAAAATAAATCACAGAATCACAGAATATACCTGATTGGAAGAGACCATACAGTCCAAACCTCAACCCAGTACTGAAGGGTCAACACTAAACCATGTCCTTAAGCACCAGGTCCACATACTGCTTGAACACCCTCAGGGATGGTGACTCCAGCACTGCCCTGGGTAGATCATTCCAACGTTTGAGAACCCTTTCAGTGAAGAAATATTTCCTAATATCCAACCTGAACCTCTCCTGGTGCAGCTTGAAACCATTTCCTCTGGTCCTGTCACTTGTCATCAAGGAGCAGGGGCTGTGCCACTCCTCACTCCAGACTCCTTTCAGGTAGTTGTAGACAGCCACAAGGTCTCCCCTCAGCCTCCTCTCCAGACTGTACACCCCCAGTTCCCTCAGATGCTTCTCATAGCCCAGGTGCTCCAGGACCTTCACTAGCCTCACTGCTCTTCTCTGGACCTCAATGTCATCCCTGTAGTGAGAGGCCCAGAACTGAACACAACACTCAGGTGTGTCCTCAGCAGTGCTGAGCACAGGGGGATGATAACCTGCCTGTCCCTGCTGGCCACAGTGTTTCTGATACAAGCCAGAATGCCACTGGCTTTCTTGGCCACCTGGGCACTGCTGACTCATGGCCAGCTGACTATCAACCAATACCCCCAGGTCCCTCTCCCAGGTGCAGCTTTTCAACCACACATCCCCAAATCTTAACCATGGGGTTGTTGTGACCCAGGTGGAGAACCTGGCACTTGGCCTTATTGAACTTCACACAATTAGCCTTGGTCCATCAATCTAACCTGTCCAGATCCTGCTGTAAAGCTTCCTTACCCTCTAGCAGACCAACACAGCCACCAGCTTGGTGGCATCTGCAAATGTACTGAGGGTGCACTCAAGCCCCTCAGCCAGATCACAGATAAAAATATTAAAGAGAACAGGCCCCAGTACTGAACCTTGGGGAACACCACTAGCTCAAATTCTTCCTTTTTCCTACCACTTACCGAATTTTCTACCCTTTTTTCCCTCTTCACACAATGGCTTCTCCATGATATAGACAGTTTTCAACCAAATAATATAATGTAAGTAACATTTTGCAAAGCACAGTACTGAGCTTCCCATTTTTTCTCAATCATACACTTTATCATTCAGCCTCTAAATCACCTTGTGAGTTGAAAGCTGGGAAATTATACACCCAGGAATTGTTTAGGGCCTGTAGTCTGCAGTCAGTCATGACAATGTCAGAAGTACCTGCAGATGACCCCTCCTAGACTGACACAGCCCAGGTCCCACCAAGACTCTTGTTTTAGCAATATTTCATTCTCCTCAGAAGAGCTTCTCTGCCACACAATGCACAATGCTTCCAGCTGGCTTGAATGAGCTGTTTGCACAATGTCTGTTGATCGTTTCTTTCCGTGGTATTTTTCAGTTTTGGTCATAGGCACCGAAGTCAATGAATCTGCAGTGTCTTTTCTGAGTGTTTTATAAAGACATAACACAGTGTCACAGTTACAATAACCAAGAAAAAGAGAAAAACACTCAACATTTTGTGTATGCATGTATTATGTTGCCTGCAACGGCTTGCAGAAGGATCAGTTCTCTCCATTTTCTTTCACTACCTTTTCCTCCTCCATCTCTTTATTAAGCCAGTAAGCTTCTTCTGACCCTTCCTACTCCTCTGCTATGAATAAATGGAAAACCTCTTCAAAAGCTTGGTACTGACAGATTCTGTTTTCTCAGACACTAATGCGCATGTAACCTGCTGGGCAATGTTTTGTAGAAATAATGATGAAATATTCATGGGAGCATGATGGCAACAAATAAATGGAGCAAAGAGAGACTACAAAGCAAGACAAGAGGTCATTTATCACATTATTCTAAGCCAAAAAAAAAAATGAAATAACAATGCAGCCTTCCGAAGCCTGCTGGGTGAAGCATGAGCCTTTCGTTAGCACGATTGGTATCAGATTCCTTTCCATTGCCATGGCAAATCAATCTGCTGGCCTCTGCTTGCTCCTGAATATGATAGCTACCACTGTAAAATCTCCTGGGTATACCAATATGGATAGACCTTGCACCATAAACAAGTGTATCAGTAGATAAGGCTGAAAAACAACATACATAGCAAGACTGGTAGTTCAAAACCAAAACTCGTATGAGTTAGAAAACATTGCCATGGAAATTACTCAAAAAATCAGGTTGTGACACCTTTGGCAAAGGCTGAAAGGAGTGGAGGGATTATTTCCAGAAAGACATTTAAAACTTCATTCCCTCAGTTGTAGAAAAGCAAAATTTTGTCAATGGTTTGTTTGTTTCTTTGTTGGTTTTGTTTGTTTGTTTGTTTTCTTTCTGGAAATTGCTAGAACTTCACAATTGTCAGAGAGAGAAGTAGGACTCCAGTTTTTAAGACACAATTTCCACACAGAGAGAGTAGATTCAAAACACTAAGCAACCAGGATGGTAACACTTTCACAATGGCTTTGCAGAGGTGTAAATGAGTCTAAGCAAAGACCATGGCACCTGACTTGCAGACTGCAGTTAGCTGCAAGGATATGTGAGCAGGTTGTCCTTGTCTTTGCTGCTGCAAAGTCACAGCGTTTT
The DNA here is from genome assembly GCA_013399055.1 of Ramphastos sulfuratus. Taxonomy (NCBI): domain Eukaryota; kingdom Metazoa; phylum Chordata; class Aves; order Piciformes; family Ramphastidae; genus Ramphastos; species Ramphastos sulfuratus. Next base: position 19,980 of record WBNM01015080.1, on the reverse strand, counting down.
GATCACGGGTTTGATTCATCCCATTTATTGCCTAAAATGATAAAATGTTTTAGTGAAGCAAAGGCTGTGAAAATTCCATCTCCTGCTTAATCAGAGCTGTGCTTATGTGAAACCTTTGACTGCAGTTTAAAAAGCAATGGTCTATTGTTCTCTGCCTCACATAACCATATAGCTGCTTCCCAGTGCTGAAGCAGGAGACAAGGGCCCCAGGAGGGTCCCTTGCTCACCACTTGCACAGAACAGTATTTCAGTTCTGGGCTTGCAGCCTGCAATGATGGAGACCCCAGGGCATTCAGGGCAGCTCCTCTAAGGCCAGGCTGTTATCCTTAGAAAGAAAAAGAAGCTTTCTATGTGCAGTCAGATACTACTGCAAAAAGCTTGTCCCTGTCCCCACCTGATTGACACCAAGGTGCTGCTAGGTGCTCTAAGGCCTCTCTCTGCTCCTAGTTGAACCAACCCCAGCCTTGCAGCATTGCTGTTACCTGACAGAGTGCCTTTTGTGACCTCCCCAGTTACCAGTCTAGTGGTGACAAGAGGTGGTAGCCAGGACAAGCCCCAGAGACGATCCTGTGGGACCACAGGAGGCACTAGCCTCCAGACAGATACAGCCCAGTGTGTCCACCACCTCTGAGCCTGACAACCCCAGCAGGTATTTCACTCAGCTGGTGGAACATTCACCCAGACTAACATCTAACGTGGATTCAAGGACAACGTGAGAGACTGTTAGCAGCCTTGCCAAAACCAATGTAAATTATATCCCCAGTTTTCCACTCATCCACAAATCTGTTCTTTTTATTACACAAGGTAATTAGCTTATCCAGGCAAGATTCACCCCTGGTCAAGATGCTGACTGCACCAATCACCTTCTTCTCTCTCAAAACCCCAGGAATGTGCTCCAGGAGGATGCACATCATAATTATTTCAGGTAGCAAAGTGAGTCCGACTAGCTTGAATTTCTTCGGATCATCTTTCCTCTCCTTTTTGAAGACAGGCATGGTATTGCCTCTCTCCAGTTATTGAGGATCTCCCCCTCAGTCTCCACAACTGTTCAAAGATGCTTCAGGGTGCACTTAAGTGGGCATTGAACAGCTTTCTCAGCAACCTTAGGTACAGCCTGTGGATTCTCATGGCCTCACATGCATTGAGTTGGCACAAGTAAGCCCTGACCCAACCTTCAACAACTTGCTGATTGTTCCCCTTTTCCCTGAACCATGTCACTGGGGAAAGCATCAGTAGAAACTGGGGCAAAGACAGCATTGAGCACCTCAGTCTTATCTGTGCCTCTTTTCATGTAAAATGTCTGTGTTACTCTTTGCACATTTTCCTTGCTTAGCCTTTCCCTGCTGATGATTTACAAGATTGGATTTTGATACTTATTTTGCCCAAGATGGAACAGTAATGACTGACATAAAAATAAAGAATTACAGATTCATTGGTGTTCTCTGACAAGTTTTAGATTGAGTATATCATGTACTTACATCGCACAGCAGTTACCATAGAAGTGTCCCTTCATATCACTACTTAATGAACAAAGAATCCCTTTGCCTGGAGAGAAAATATTTCTACAGACTTAAGGCNAGCCTCAAACCAGCACACTTATTTAATGGGAATCAACTTTCCCTTTTCCATTCCTTTTCCCTATTTTCACTCCATCCAGCATTCTTATCATATCATAGCTTTCTTTCAGTTGAGATCCCTGGAGATACTTTACCGGGAGATTGCCGTACTTAGGCTTGATGTTCCAAGGAAAGCACATCAATGCAACATTTCTGAAAGGCCAAGTTGCTTCCTGTTGTCCCTTAGGAGACAATATCACTTCATCCTATCACTGTTTAAATGTACCAAGAGCTTTTTGGCACTGTGCCTGTACAGAGCTGTCAGGATTGTAAATTCAAGTTATAACCCAAGGAGCATTCACAATTTTATCTTATCCTGAGCTGCCTAACATCAAAAGAAATATTGAGAACACAATCGGCCTTCTGCAACCCTGAAATGTGCAGCTGCAGGAGCTTCTTATTTAATGCAGTTGAAACTACAGCAGCTGTTTTAAGGAAAGTTATAAATGAAACTGTGCTACTTGCAGTTGATGTTGTGGGCAAAAGGTAAGTTCTCATGGTAAGACTTTGTGTCATTATGAGCTGCTTTAAGAGGCAGAAATGGAGGTGTGTGGATAAAGAATATATACTGATGGAAGACAGCACAGCTCTCCTTATTGCTGCCATTACAGAGATGTCTTCCTCTTCAAGTGCCAGCAGGTTGCAGCTGTGTGATCCTGTCAACAATGGTTGTAGTCAAAATATTGTGATGTAACTGGCATAGACATGAGAGGCAAACTGAGACCAAACTTGCCGAAGCCCTAGTTAGCCCTCCAGATTCCCAGCTCATAGCTTGACCCATCTCATGGAAATAGAACTTTATTCACTTTTTGAGTAGTCATGCTTGGATGTTGTCACCTTGGACAGACCATGTGAGCTGCAGAACTTACTAGCCACCATTCCTCAAAAAAAAAAAAAATCCACCTTCTTAATTACACTTTTTGCATTCCAAGGGCTTAAGCCTACAGTAAAATTAATCCTGAAAGAAAATAAAAGCATGAACTAGGCCTGACTCCTGGATAAAAACTCCATCCTGTCATATACAGTTTTAAAAGGAGTTTTGGTTCCCTGCTGGGGAAAAAAACAAAACAAAACAAAACAAAACAAAACAAAACAAAACAAAAAAAAAAAAAACCAAAACACTCAGAACCTTCTTAAACACAGAAATGTATTAAAATGCAGTATTTTAAAATTGGATTCTTAGGTTTTTCAATTTAAGTATGCATGCCTTTGACTGGGACATGGGCCAAACTTGGGAAAACTCCATATGGAGAACTTTGCCTGAATTTTTCATGTCAGATAGTCTGGCAAGAGATAGATGAGGGACATAAATACATTTCCTGTACTTCATATTTGCACTCACTGCAATTCTGTGGAGACACAGTATGCCCTCTTCTTTCTTCCTTCCTTCCCCTAGCATGAAATAGCTTTCATCAGTGAAGTATTATTTGGTCATAAACATACTCCCTGGTTCTACTACTGCCTGTGTATTACAACATCCAAAACGTGAACCAAAGTAACCTTTGGAGTGTGTGGATTTTGCAAACACTGCACTGCCAAATGCACAGGCATGAAAGCAAAAACATTCTTCAACAGTTTCATCTTCTCAAGATCTCTGTGTGTATTTGTGCTAGTTACTACAGTGTGAGGGTTATTTCAGGTTTCCTCAAAGGTTTCCTTTCTCGCCCCTCCAGTGGGAACAGTAAGATATCTTCAAAGGATCCCACAGTGGTGTGCCCTGGAGAAGATAACAGACATTCACCAAAGGCCTTTTGGGGCTTCATCCTCTGTGTGGAAGTTCAGTGCTCACTGTTTCAACATGAATTTGTGCTACCCAGTAGAGTATTATGAGTCCTACTGACCCCACAGCCCTACACAGGGCTAATACAGAGTGTGGGAGAGGACCTTCAAGCTGCACAGAGCTGGGGCACATCCACTTTCCCCATTTGCAGTCCTGAGGTGCTGGGGTGCTGGCTGCCCATTCCCCATGGTGTATCTCTACCATTCCACAGTCACAGAGCTGGGCCCACCCATGCCCCACACATGGGCTTTCCAACATCAGAGTGCAGATTTTCTTTGAAGGCTTCTGGCAGTCTGACTGCTCACACAGAAATCTTCAAACCAGTGCCTAGGAGTTTTGCTATGAGGAAGAGTTTATGAATTATGATAGAGACTGTTTCGAGAGGTGATGATTATTTCCATATTCTCCTGACTAGTGGGAGTGTTTAGTGGGTCTCTGGTTAAGGATTAAAGCATGCTTACAAACAATGGATTCATCACTCCACAAGCAGTCATGTTTCTGGTTTCTTTCAGCTTTCTGAACTCTATTCCTGAACTTTGATGCTTTCAAGATACAACTTTAGGCCTTTTTTATATATTGCTGTCACATTTACAGCTTATATAATTTAATGCACAGAAGGTAAGATGTAAGTAGCTATGCAAAAAATAAACACATTCTTAATATATGCTGTGCTGCATTTTGTGTCGTAAGGACATGCTAGAAAAGAGTACTGAATGGTTATATGGCCAGAATTAACTCTTCAGTAAACTAGATTGTTCAAATCCCCATTAGTTGTGCTGTAAACCTTTAATTACTCTTAAATTAAAGACAAAAAAGTAGATACTTTTTAGACTTTTGATTTTACTAGAATTGGATGTTTAAATGCTGAAGTTTTTTAGGAACTGCCCAGACCAGCACCTCTAAAAGACAGAATGCTTTGGCCTCTCATTTGGTTTGGTTATTTCATTTGGAGATGGAAAAGGCAAATTTCAGCTACAGGATGCTTGGTTCTCAGTGGAAGGTGTGCAGATCCACAGCCCTTGGTCAGATCCTTCACTTCAGCCATAGAATTTGTAGAATGGTTCAAGCTGGAACAGACCTTAAAGATTTTCTAGTTCCAACCCTCCTGCCCCAGGCAGGGACATCTTCCAGTAGACCAGGTTGCTCAAGGCCTCATCTAACCTTGCCATGGACTCCTCTCTGAACAATCTGTTTCAGTATCTCACCACCCTCACTGTAAAGAATTGTGAGATGAACATTTAGTTTGGATTACCATCCATTGAATAAAAGAACCCTAGATTTAAGCCTTCTGCTCCAAAAGAGTCACAGTCCTCAAAACTCATGCTGTTACTGATTTTTCTATCAAGATGGCTATGAAATGCCCACGTAAGTTTCTGATGGTAGGGGGAAAAAAAAACAAAACAAAACAAAAAACCTCAGCCCAGACGTGTTTAATGTAACAATAAGTATGTTCTATTTGCTGTAATACCAACAGCATTTAGCTGCTGCTTTTTTCTTCCCTGGCCAGCTTCTTATCACAATTGCTGCTGAGTTGCATACTACATTGACAGCAGAACTGTGATCCCAACAGAACAATGATATAGCAGCCTTAAGCACAGTCTTAAGATGTCCTTCTCTCTCCACCTCTCTGTACCTATTAAAAAGCAAGCAGTACATTTTATAACATGTTGGAGGCATCACTGGGTTGGATTTGGGCAACCAGATTGAATAAAGCAGTGTACAAATTGTATTAATTTGGCAATTATTCTCCTCCACTCCTTTTAACATGGTGAAGCAACAAGCAAACCTCATACCTGAAGACTGCCTGCATTAAGTGTGTATCCTCTGGAAATAAAAATGCAAGATCCAAATCTGCATTAAATTGTTTCTTTGTAAAAACAAAGATGTAGCACAAATAGATCAATCCAGTGCCACAAGAAGCATCAGTTGCTTTTGAACACCCAAACTCTCAGTAGCTCTGGAAATACCAAAACACAAAATTTGCAAAAGGGGTTATAGATAAAATGGTTAATTTCATGTGACTATTTTCTCTTTTCAAGTTGTAAACTCGACTATCCTAAACTGTATGCTTCACAATGAACTCTTCCCCCCCTTTCTGTCACAGAGGTCAGATTAAAAACAAACAAACTCCATCAAGATACACATATTAATAAAAACACGCCCCAGCTGCCAAAATTTTTGTCATAGGAGCAAATATTATAACACAGAAAAGGACTAACTGACCAACAGAATGAACCTTCTTACACATCAAAGCATGGAATAACTTTAACTGGTAGCACATTATGAACATGCCACAGCTTTGGGAGCAAGTACCCTCTTTTGAAGGGAAGATCACAGTTTGAACTCCATGTCAGCTCAACTCACAGAGTTCCAGTGGGTAAAGACAGCTGCTGTAGCTTTTTCCAAAGCCTTATAAGCTGGAATTCATTCAGATGGAACAATGAATTAAAATCTGACTGTGAAGAGAGGAGTCCTTTTCCAGTGCCAAATTCCTGGCTGAGGTTTCCAGCTCAGCAGCAAAGACCACTGAAGAAGTCACAGAGCAAAAAGCATCAGGACAAGGTCCATGCCACCTTGCCCAGGACCACTCACACCTAAATTCTTGCTCTCTGTTCCAGGTTTAGCCCAGCCGGGCAGAGGAAGTGGCCTGGAAACCTGATGACCCCAGGTGGGCAGGGAGACCTGGGCCCTCCCAGGGGTAGCACACACACACACACACACACACACACCCCACACACACATACACACACCCTACACACACCCTCGGTCAAAGTTTATCCCACTCTCACTTCCTGTCCCTAACCTTATTTAAGAGGGAATTTGAGCTCCTCTTGCTTACTGCCTTTGCCTGTGCCACATCTCTCTGTCCTGCTGTTCCAGCTAACCACGTGGCCAGCTCGCCATGTGGCCAACCCTGCTACCTCCTGCATACGAGGACAAAATCCACCTCAATCCAGACAATCCACTGCCATCCAACTTGGTTTTGTATATGTATTTGTATCAGTTCCCTTGTATTTCTATAACTCTCCTTTACCATATATACCTCTTATTTAAAGTTCTATTTTTAACTCCTGAATTGGTGCAAGACTGGGTGTTTTTTTACCTATTCTACTCTTTTACCTAATTTGGGGAGGCATCCTAAATTTTGTTCGGGAAGCTCCAGGAAGTTTAAAAGGTAACACTCTCATAAAACAGCAAAACTAGCTTCCAACTGTAACATGATGCAGATCATCACAACCAGGTAACTCTTTGCATGCTCCAGTTATTTGGGAGAGAATGAATCATAGAATATTTCCATTGGAAGTGACTTTTAAAGGTCATCTGCTCGAAGACCCCTGCAATAAGCAGGGGCACCCTCAACTAGAGCATGTTGCTCAGAGCCCTGACCAATCTGACTTGGAATGTTTCCAGGGATTAGGCACCTGTCACCTCTCTGGGCAACCTGGGCCTCACTGCAAAAAAATTCTTCTTTATTGCCAGTCTCAATCTACCCCCTTTCAATTTAAACCACCACTCTTTGTGCTACTGCTACAGGCCCTGCTAAAAAGACTGTCACCATCTTAATTTCAGGTCCCTTTTTATTTCAAGTCCCTTTTTATATCAGGTCCCCACTGAAAGGCCAGAATAAGATCTCCTTAGAGCCATCTTCAGGCTGAACAATCCAAACTCTCTCAGCCTTTCTTCACAGAAGATGAGCTTCAGCTTTCCAATCATTTTTGTGGCCCTCCTTTCGACCTACTCCAACAGGGTCTGTATCTTTCCTGTGCCAAGGACTCCAAAGCAGGACAAAGTATTCCACATGAGGTCTCACCAGAGTGGAGCAGAGGGACAGAGTCCCTTCACTCGACCTGATGACCACTCTTCTGATGCAGTCCAGGATACAGCTGANACGTGGCCAGCTCGCCATGTGGCCAACCCTGCTACCTCCTGCATACGAGGACAAAATCCACCTCAATCCAGACAATCCACTGCCATCCAACTTGGTTTTGTATATGTATTTGTATCAGTTCCCTTGTATTTCTATAACTCTCCTTTACCATATATACCTCTTATTTAAAGTTCTATTTTTAACTCCTGAATTGGTGCAAGACTGGGTGTTTTTTTACCTATTCTACTCTTTTACCTAATTTGGGGAGGCATCCTAAATTTTGTTCGGGAAGCTCCAGGAAGTTTAAAAGGTAACACTCTCATAAAACAGCAAAACTAGCTTCCAACTGTAACATGATGCAGATCATCACAACCAGGTAACTCTTTGCATGCTCCAGTTATTTGGGAGAGAATGAATCATAGAATATTTCCATTGGAAGTGACTTTTAAAGGTCATCTGCTCGAAGACCCCTGCAATAAGCAGGGGCACCCTCAACTAGAGCATGTTGCTCAGAGCCCTGACCAATCTGACTTGGAATGTTTCCAGGGATTAGGCACCTGTCACCTCTCTGGGCAACCTGGGCCTCACTGCAAAAAAATTCTTCTTTATTGCCAGTCTCAATCTACCCCCTTTCAATTTAAACCACCACTCTTTGTGCTACTGCTACAGGCCCTGCTAAAAAGACTGTCACCATCTTAATTTCAGGTCCCTTTTTATTTCAAGTCCCTTTTTATATCAGGTCCCCACTGAAAGGCCAGAATAAGATCTCCTTAGAGCCATCTTCAGGCTGAACAATCCAAACTCTCTCAGCCTTTCTTCACAGAAGATGAGCTTCAGCTTTCCAATCATTTTTGTGGCCCTCCTTTCGACCTACTCCAACAGGGTCTGTATCTTTCCTGTGCCAAGGACTCCAAAGCAGGACAAAGTATTCCACATGAGGTCTCACCAGAGTGGAGCAGAGGGACAGAGTCCCTTCACTCGACCTGATGACCACTCTTCTGATGCAGTCCAGGATACAGCTGACCTTTTGGGCTGCAAGCACACATTGCTGGATCATATCCACTTTTAGTCCTGACATTTTCTCCACCCTGATTAGGCTTTAAGAAAATCAGGTATTATGACACACAGGAATAATTAATTCACGACTTTCAATATCTAATCTGCACACATTTTAAGGCCCACAAACTCTACCTTGAGCAACCAAAGAAAAAGGTAATTAAGAGAAGAAAAATGCTGTCTGTTGGCTTGAATTCAGTATACAGCTGTCTGCATCTCCACTCTCCATCTATTTTAGGGGCCTACAAACTGAAGAAGATTGAAAAACACTGCTTTCTGGCCCAGACTGTAGCTGATAAGGAAGACTTGACTGACTGAAGAATCCCCATTTGGCCTTGTCTCACAACACAGGAATCTTTTCTTTCACTGGAGGGAGGACCTTTCACACTCATGAAGCTGTGAATACTTCTTCCAATGACCACGTGTATAGGGAAACACTTTGTATTAACTGGACATGTGAGCAATCCAACCTGTGCTAACTGCTAATTGTAAGCTGAAGTTTCACAATCTACATGAAAAGGTTATCTGAAGGGCAAGGACACAAGCTACAGCAGGAGAACTGAACAACAACAGCAGGAGATTCAAACCAAAACAAGGACTCTCGAGAGGCGTCTGAACAGATAGTGATGAGCCAATCGCTCGGTGCCCTCACAGCTCACCCCTTAAGGATTTGGGCCAATTGCATAACAATGAGCTAACCTTCCTACTCTGTTAAGAGGTATGTAAGGACATACTCGTGTTCAATAAAGGGGCGATCCTGGATGTATCACATTGATATCGGCTGGTCGTCTCACCTCGCGTCATCCTTTACCCCATTCCTAGCAGTCCCAGGCGTAGTGCGGCTCCGCCACATCTGGTAGCCCTGCAACACTCATGCTCAACACACACGACACTCAAGCCACAAAAGACTGAAGAAAACTTCCTTCACTGGTTACCTGGACATATCTCAGTCGAACTCCTTTGTAAGAAACCATGGTGGGTCTGGGCCTGAGAGGGACCTCAGCAGGACAGCAGTTGTTTACAGCTTTACTAGGAGTAAGGCTTACTCCTCTGTGACCCTATCTCATTCAGCTGCTGGAGTGAAATAATAAATTTGGAGCCAATAAAATCCTATAGCACGACCCATCTTTGAAATTTTCTCTCTCTTTAGACTAACTTCAGAGGAAGTACACAGAGACTTAAGTCCTAATTTGGGTATCTCAATCCCGTGTTAGGAGCAATGGATACAAGCAATGGTCTGATCCATGCCCTAGAACTGCAGCTGTCCTGACTGAACCCTGACCCTATGCCTTGACCAAGATCCTGAACCCTGACCCTATGTCAACTGACCAAGATCTACGCCATGTGTTGACAATGTGCTCACTTAGTGTGCACCTTATAAAGCTGGTGTGCTCAGTGGACAGCCACCTCAGGGACAACCTGCACTTTCACCATTCATGCTCTGCTGACACTGCACACTCAGAGTTGTTAATTCATCTCACAGCCACTCAGCTTACATGGGTCTTGATTGGGAAGCAAACCAAAGCCTTGCCCCTGATTTCAGCAGACTTTCTGGTGGGTTGTCTCCCTGCTCTGTTTGTGCCCCTGGACCAAACTGTCATGAAGCAACTTCGAGGTCAGAGTGAAGGTTTTTATTGCAGTATTGTACTCTCTGGAGGAATAAGTTTTGTAATGAAAGCACTGACACTGACCCTTAACTAAAATACAACTTTAGATGCTGCTACTGCTCTGACTTAACAAGTCTCCTACCAGCTTCACAGCAATAAAGAAGAAAAATCTGAGTCTTATGGTGCTGTCAGGGAGCATTTCACTCATGTTCTGCACATATTTTTATTTAACCTATCCTTGCCAAATTTTAAAGTCTGTTTCACATCCTCTCTGAATACATCTGTTGTCACAACACTGTAACTTTACATGCTCTTTGAGCCACACAAGCCATTAGATTTGTATGATCATTAATTTGCCTCTATGTAGACAGCTCATAGGCTGATTTATAGCTTTAAAATAATTTCTGGTCATCAGCACCTAGGTCAATTCTCTTCCAAAAGCAAATCAGAAAGAAGTCTGTCCTTTCCCTCTGTCATAGGTGACCCCTCTTCATGCCTCTATGTGTATTAAATTTTAATAGCTCCGAGTGGCAAATTTCTTCCCCTCTTCTGCTACAGGCTGTGCTTTCTCATGCACCTGCAAAGGAAAGAATTCTGCAGATTTAGGCATATTAACCCTGGTCAGGATCTGAAGCTCAGGCCTATGATTCAACACACTGCCTGTACTTGTCCATTATGCAGCAGGAATAAAGCATGACAGAGAAAGTGGACTTTGAAAGCTGTGCATGTTTCAAGTGTCTCCTGCCAGCCAGCCCTCATTGCTGATCCATCATTTCACAGATGAAGCACTGCAGAGAGCTGTCGGTATTGCTGTCACCATGATGAATGATGCCACTAGCTACAACTTTCTCAAACAATATATTGAACCCATCCATTGTCAACATTTATAACACCCCCTTCCCAAGGCACTCCTGGGCACTTACCATTTTACTGGTTGCTTTGCTTATTTCAGCTTGCTGGAAGGGTTCTTGGGGTAAACACTTTATGATCAGAAATACAGGGAGCACCTCATGGACAAGAAAATAGACATAAGCATTTTTAGCAGTCATCCAGCTACATTTAAAGGTGCTGAGAGATCACATGCTCAGCCAACCCAGCCATTGCAAACTGTATTTTAAATATTTTACTCTGTAACCACATCTGTCATTACAAAACATGTTAACCACAAGATTATATTCATAGACAGATTTTCTAAACTCCCTCACTATCACACCCTCAGTAAGTTTGCAGATGACACTAAATTGGGTGGGAGTGTCAATCTGCTTGGGGGTAGGAAGGCTCTGCAAAGGGATCTGGACAAGCTGGATCAATGAGCCAAGACCAGTTGTATGAGGATTAACGAAGTCAAATGCAGGATGCTGCTCTGGGGACACAACTATGCCAGGCAATGCTACAGGCTTGGGGCAGAGTGGCTGGAAAGTTGTCCAGGAGAGAAAGACCTGCGGGTGCTGGTTGATGGCAGCTGGACATGAGCCAGCAGTGTGCTCAGGTGTACTCAGCACTGGTGAGGCCACACCTCGAAAACCACATTCCGTTTTGGGCCCCTTACTACAAGAAAGACACTGAGGTGCTGGGGCAGGTCCAGAGAAGGGCAACAAAGCTGGTGAGCGGTCTGGAGAACAGGTCTGGTGAGGAGCAGCTGAGGGAACTAGGATTGTTTAGTCCAGAGACAAGGAGGCTGAGAGGAGACCACATTGCTCTCTAGAACTCCCTGAAAAGAGACTGGAGTAAGGTGGGTCTCTTCTCCTTGGTATCAGGTGACAGAACATGAAGAAATGGATTTAAGTTGCATAAGGGAAGGTGTAGATTGGATATTAGAATAAAATTCTTTCCTCTAAGAGTGGTCAGGCATTGGAACAGGCTACCCAGGGAAGTGGTAGAGTCATCACCCTTGGAGGTGTTGAAGAAACGTGTGGACACTTCAGGACATGTTTTAATGGCCATGGTGGTGATAGGCTGATGGTTGGACTCAGTGATCTTAGCAGTCTTTTCCAACCAAAACAATTCTATGGTTCTGTGATTATCATGGTATTGGGTTTTTTGATTTGTTAAAATATTGCCTTCACAGTAGGACAGGCTTAAAGCCTTTCCCACTAACTTAATCACTCACTGCTCTCCTGCATTTGGTTGTGGGATATTTAGTAACCTGGAAGGGGAAACTGATCCCAAGTCAAAGCAAAGGAGCTCCTGAATTGGATGCTGGGAGGGCTTTCATGTATGCCTGCCCTGTCCCTGTTTCCCTCTACGCATATGGCTTTGACTACTGCTGAAGACACTGCCTGTCTCACCACAACCTTTGTTATATTCTTTGCAGTGAAGGTAACGATCTGTGCCCTTGCACCCTTACATGGTATCTCTTTAGGTATTTCTGTATGTTCATACAGGTTTATGCTGTTAAAGTGCCACAGTGATCNTTTTTTTTTTTTTTCAATAAATGCCTTATTAAACTAATTTCAGTATATGTTGGTTCCTGAATCTTTGTAGCAAGATATTTTGTCCAGGTAAGCACAATAACCACATACGTATTACCTTCTGTTTATAAATAGCTAGCTTTAGAAAGAAAACTGAAATAATTCAATGATACAATTCCAGCTACAGAATAATATTGTGTTGCTCAATCCTAGGAGCTCAATGGCAGAGCTCGGGTCCCTTGACTCCACTGTAATGATCTCCCACAGCTGCTTTCAAATACAGACGTTAATCACCAAGTACAAAATGTTAAGTGATGTATTTTTTCTTTGCTGTGGTTAAATGAGAAACAGAAAAAAGAGGAAGCTGCTCAGCAGGCTTTGTTTTCCAGTTCTGAGGATAATACAAGGATAAAAATAGCAGTAGCCAAGCCTTCATTACTGCTCATGTTTGTTTTTCGAAGGGAGATCCATCAGTCTTTTGCTTCCCTGAATAACAGCACCGAATACCTTGTTGAAAAACTGTTCTGAGTCTAGAGAGGAGGCAAGTGGATGTCTGTTACCTAACCCAACCCTGCTCAACCCAACCTTAGTATACCTCTAAGCCACCTGTTCCTGCCTTACTTCAAACTGCACCCATGTCTTGGCTCAAGGAGAATCGAACCACGTAGCTGGAAGAAGGAAAATGTACAGAGCCATCCTTCACAGAGACAAGGAAAGAAGAAAGGGATCAACCTTTTTTTTGATCTTCAAAAGGATATGAAAAGGACCTACAATCAAATGCAGATTGAGAAAAAACAAAAACAAAAACAAAAACAACCCTTAGCTGCCTGTACATGAGGTCTGCTCTGCTCAGGCTAGGATCACTGATTGTCATTTTGTGTCAGCTTACTGTAATCTACTTGTCCCTGACTCTGAGCAAGCAGGTAGAAGATACATTGCATATTCTTCTACCTCTGCAACTGCTGCTGACAGCTGAGGGTCACATCTTAAGCAGTTCTAGCACAAAATGCTAGAACTCCCTCAGAAGCATCCCTAGGACAATAAATTGGGCCTTTTCAAAATGCCAAGGGAAAAAAAAAACATATATAGCAGGCAAAGAAACATTAATGATGAATACCTGCCATGCAGCCAAAATGAGGCCACAGGAATGAATGCCCCAGAAGGTGTTCTAAGGAAATAACAAAAGCCAATTAGTGCTGTATAGGTCTTTTCATGGGGTTTGCAAATCTACAGTACCTACAGTGCCTTACTGTGATGTCTGAGCACCAACAGTTTCTTTGTCCTCAGTTACCTCCTTTGAGGTGGGGGAAAAAACTTTTTATATGAGACTTAGACTGAGGCTGAGACTGATCTAAGTGACACCTGTGATGACCCCCCTGGGATCACTGTGATGCAATATTCAGGATCCCAGCACCATGCACAGACTTCATCGATTTCACAAACTGATTTTTGCTCTCCAAGACAAAAAAAAATCTTCTTTGGAAGCAGGCTGCTCTGCCACTCACTCCACAATTGGCATCTTTGGTTTGAAGTTCAGTTTATGCACACCAGGTGCCTACTGCTAAATGGGATGAAACCTCATCCCAGACATTGGCCCAAAGTTACATATCCATCATGACAATTCTTTCACTGTCATTCCTCTGCACGCAAACACCCTGCCAGCGCTCCAGAAACAAACAACAACAAAAAGCCCAAAAACACGCAAGAGAGGCATTTGAGGTCAATCCTCACAGGCAGAAGACTAAGATTTTTCTAGGAAATATTTACCTAATTTTCCAGGCACCAACATATTAAATGCGCTTATGTATTTTCAAATGTTCTGAGCCTGGCAATGACCCTACATACTTCATCCACCTGCTTGCAGTCACAAGTACCATTACCTCTTCAGCAGACAGTTTGAGGTTTTTTTCTTTTCAGCCCTATGGTGTTATCAACTAAGCAAAGTGATGAAGCAGGACAGAGTNGGCCACGCTGCTCTTGCTGCAGCCCAGAACTCGGTTGCTGTCTGGGCTGCACTCACTGCAGGCTCATGTTGAACTTTTCATCAACCCAGACCCCAAGGTCCTTTTCCTCAGGGCTGCTCTCCACCCAGCCTGGATTTGTGCTTGGGATTGTGCCTACCCAGGTGCAGGACCTTACACTTGGCCTTGTTGAATGTCATGAGGTTGGCTTGGGCCCACCTCTGCAGCCTGTCCAGGTCCCTCTGGATGGCATCCCTGCCCTCTAGCAAGTCGAGATGCCATCCCTTGACACTTTGTCCATAGACCTGCTGGAAATCCTGTGCTTTTTAAGGGAACATTTTAAGCATTTTTTTTTTTCTTTTCACTGTTAAGATTACTCTTTACCCTCATGAGTTTATTTGCATTTCGTTTACATGTTCATAGCTTGCACTCATTGTTGTGCCATATGTGGTACCTCTTCCAGAGCTGATGTACAATCCACTATCGTCCTGCATGGCAAGCTTCAAGTCAAAACCCCAACAGGTAACCTCTTCTGCATATTTCTGATGGAACTTCAAGAAAAGTTGCTTTGCTAGTCCATTAGAAGCTCTGTGTAATTGTCCAACTGTTGTTCTCTGAGACTTTCCAGCTTTCAGTGGCACAGTGGCTACCTGTTAAGTATATCAGACAGAAAAGTCATCACAAACCTATATATAACACACAACAATGTGTTTTCCTTTCCTATTTCTCAGCCTTCTGCACATGCAGCTTCCATGAATTATATTTCTAGATGATACGCTACTTTCATTCTTCACTATATGCAATTCTTCACTACTTACATTCCTCACTATATGCAACCAAAATTCTGGTACAGAAAGAACCAGAAGACTCTAAAACAGTCCTGTTCCAGCCACTTGCTCCTAGCAAGAGGAAAAAGGCACAGAACAGGCTGCTTTTCCCTAGCATCCCTTTGCATCACGACCACAACAGTCATCTCCCAGTCCCTACATAATATGCCTAGCATGTCTTACATAACCCAGTCAACTACCCATCCCAGCCTCACAGCTCCAAATATTTGTGAAACACTTGGGAGCAACAAATAGACATGTCTCTGGCTGGTATCAATACTGCACTTAAATATGCCTTTTGACTACCAGCCTTTCAAAAGGCTTGTGAAAGAGCACTGCAAGGCTTTAAGTGAACAGGGATGCATAAATATTTTTGCAAGTGTAGAGTATACTTTACATTTCAAAGAATAAGTCTACATTAGATCTCTCTTCTTATCACAGGGAAATGGCAAATTCAGTGTTTTCTGTGTCTTATGGGGGAAAGAATGTCATGTGGACTCTCACAGAACCATCTAGACATCAGTGCCTCTGTACCCATCTCAGCCCTATCTCCACCAAAATAACTCTTCCCTGTTGCTAGTTCTGTCATTTTTGCTTAGGACTAGGCATCCATCACTGAAGAGGAAATCAGTAAGAGCTGAAGACATGCAGTTACTGATGTTAGTGTCAGCATGAGAAAGTACAAATCCTATGAGATAACCCAGCTCAAACACTGTCTTGCCTTAAAGGAAGGTAGTGCACAGTAAGTGCTGCTCAGGTTTGGATTAAAATTCCAGTGAAAGTGGACCTCAACAGGAATCTGATTCCAGATAACAGAAATCATCTTTGTTTTTTACAACAAGGACTATATCAGTCAGAAGATGCAGGGTTTTGAAGGAGTTTCTGAGACCAAGTCCTCACATTTCCCTTACCAGTGTTTTGTACAAAAAAGCTCACTGGCCTGACCCAAAGAAAGGATAGAAGTGTGGTGCTTGGTGCTTGGTTCTTTAGATTGCTTTGTTCCTCCTTACACTTAACAAAACCAACTTGAAAGATCTTTTTAATCAAGACACTTAACATGCTGTGGCCAGCAGGGCAAGGGAGGAGATTCTCCCTCTTTGCTCTCATCAGACCCAATCCGGAGTACTGTGTGCAGTTCTGGAGCCCTCAGCACAGGAAGGACATTGAAGTGTTGGAGTAGGTCCAGAGGAGGGCCACGAAGATGATCAGATCTCGTGATCAGGACAGGCTACAGGAGTTGGGGCTGTTCAGTCTGTAGAAGAGAAGGCTTTGAGCAGACCTTATAGTAGCCTTCCAGTATCTGAAGGGGGCCTACAGGAAGGCTGGGGAAGGACTATTTACAAGATCTTGCAATGACAGGACAAGGAGCAATGGGTTTAAACTGGCAGGGGGAAGATTTAGACTGGATGTTAGGAGGAAGTTCTTTCCAGTGAGGGTGGTGAGACACTGGAACAGGTTGCCCAGGGAGGTTGTGGCTGCTCCCTCCCTGGAGGGGTTGAAGGCCAGGTTGGACGAGGCCTTGAGTGACCTGTACTAGTGGGAGGTGTCCCTGCCTATGGCAGGGGGTTGGAACTGGATGATCCTTGAGGTCCCTTCCAACCTTACCATTCTATGATTCTATGATTTGTTTGAGCTGAGAGACTGAAAGATCAGCCAACAGTCAGCAATAGTCTGAATAGTCAACCTCTTGGTGCTTTGGGGGAAACTAGCCTGGGCAGAGGTCAGCGCAGTGGTGAGGAGGAAAGAGTAGTTGGGATCCACGCAGCTGGATGCCATTCTGCTTTAAAATGAGTAAATAAAAATACAAATTATCAAGGCTTTTCTGAAATTATAAAAACGTGCAAAATCTCCTATTGTTGCCTGCTTCAAACACAATGGGAACATGATCAGCTCCACACTGAAAGCAGCCTACAACCAAAACACTTCATGTATGCATCAGCATAGGAGTATAGACACATATGCCTATATGCATATATTTGTATAGATCAGTCATCCAACCAAGCATCTGCCTTTCTCTGTGAAGGGTGAAGAGAAAGGTGACAAATCACTGAACTGTATCACAGCAGAACTCTTCACATCCATTGTACAATCAATTCAGGCAGAATGACAAGAAGAGAACACAGAGATGAGATGAGAAAAAGAAAAGCTGACATAACAATGCCTCACCACAGTCCTGCAGCCATCACAGGAACAGAAAGATCCATCAGAAGTGATCTTGTGAAGAGTAAAGATAATGGAGGATTCATGCTCCTTACAAAAGAGTTCAAGGCAGTGGTGCAGAGTGGTACCACAGACTCAGCGGTACTACCTTCCCTGAATGAGGACCTGAAAGGAGCTGGGCTGACAGGAGCTATCAGAGTAGCATAATACTGATGGGAATTGAGAAGGTCAGCAAGGGCAGAGAGATTTGGGGGTGGGCAGTTGGAAGTTAGAAGACTGGGTTTCATCCCTTAAAAAAGCATCCTGGAAAACAAGTCCTCAAACTGGTGTTAACGACTCAGCACCTGAGTGCATGTAAGTATGACATTCAAGATCAGATTCAGTGTGGCCTTGGGCAGCCTAATCTAGTTGGAGGTGTCCCTGCTCACTACAGATGGGCTGGACAAGATGGGCTTTGGGTGTCCCTTTTGAACCAAAACAATCTGTGAATCTGTGAACTTCTGAGTAAGGAATACCCCAAAGAAGGTAAGTGTGATGGTAACCAAGTGCTGAGCTGAAGCATGTGCTTAGTTCAGAGGTACAGGAGCTATTCAAGCATTTCCTCCCTTCTGTCCTGCAGCATCGTTACAAATTAGATTCCTGTCCCCAAAAGTGCAACAACAAAAGTCTCTGCTTTCCAGTGTTAGTCCAGAGAAGATGCAGAGCAATGGGTTGTGACACCTTCAGCTGCAGAGCTAATCCATCATAATGCACTGTAGCTCCAACAAATTGCTGCCCCAGGCACATAATGGCAGGCATTTCCAGCCCTCCCCAGATGGCTAATACGTGGCAATGGTTTGTAACCTGCATATGCTGGAACACCGCAGCTGCTCCACTGAAGCAGTTATGCAATACTGATGGATGCTCTTTCTGACCCAGAATATTGAGCATGTTTAGTATTGCCACCAAAATCATTGCCTTCTCTTCCTCCCTTCCCCATCCCCAATTCAAAGGTCAGAAGTAAAATCAAGCTCTATCAAAGCTGTTCAGTGTTCTCATTTTTGGAAGAGATATTTGTGCTTTCATCTGACAGCTCAGATGAAATATTCTGTCCTCTGCCAATAGAAGGGATGGCTCTGCACATTAAGCAAAATGACTCTCTCACCTTTACAAGAAAGGGTGTGTGCTCTTTGTGATGGTATACATATCTTCTGCTTTCTCTGTCCCCAGGCCTAAGATCTGCCTTCCTGCTCATACAAAAGAGGACACTTAGTTGGCTTAGTTTATTGCTTCTTAATTTAATCTTTAAGAAAGCCATGACTGCACAGAAAAAAAGTCATTTGGTACTGTGTTATGCATGGTAACATTTCAGCTGGAAAAGACCTTCAAGATCACTGAGTCTACTCATTATTTAACTCTACCAAGTCTGCTGCTAAACCATGTCACTCAGCACCACATCTCTGCCTCTTTTAAATACCTCCAGGAACTGGGGATTCAACTACCTCCCTGGGCAGCCTGTTCCAGTGTTTGAGAAACCTTTCAGTGAGTTGTTAAGTTTCTTCTAATGTCCAGTCTAAACCTCCCCTGGTGCAACTTGAGGTCACTTCCTCTCATCCTATCACTTGTTGCTACTGCCACCTCACTCCAACCTCTTTTTACGGAGTTGTGGAGAGCAAGAAGGTCTCCCCCCAGTCTTCTTTTCTCCAGGCAAAACAAGCCCAACTCCCTCAGCTGCTCCTCAACAGACCTGTTCTCCAGACCCTTACCAGCTTTGTCGCACTCCTCTGGACCCACTCCAGCACCAAAATGTCCTTTTTGGAGTCAAGGTCCCAAAACTGGGAGTACGGGGGGACCATCACTTCCCTCGTCCTGCTTGTCACACTCTTCCTGACACAAGCAAAGATGTTGCTGGCCTTCTTGATCACATGGGCACGTGCAAGGTCATACTCAGGCAGTTCTTGACCAACATGTCCACATCTTTCACTACTGGGCACCTTTCCAGCCACTCCTTCCCAAGCCTGGAGTGTTACATGGAGTTACATGGATCCAAGTGCAGATCATTCTCTCATAGAATGAAGACAATCCAGTCTTCAACCCATGAGGGAAGTTTTCAAGTTCTGCCAGATAACACTTCAAAATTATTTATAACAAAGACCAATTACTTCAGTATATGTGTATGTGGTGTGCATTGGTGCATATACTAAAGGGCACATATGAGTCATGGGCAGTCTAAGAGCCCAGTCACAGAGCTTTTACATCTGCAGCAATCTTTCATCTGACTCCAGCAGATCAAGTGAAACTTTGCTTTGTTATTCATTTTCCCCTCTCTAGAAACCGTCTTGCCTACTAGTTCTGAGTTTATCCCATCTTCAGCGATCCTTTTTAGACTCACTTCCACATTCAGGCCTTTCCATACCTGAAGGTGGCCTACAAGAAAGCTGAGAAGGGACTATTTACAAGGGCTTTTAGTGATAGGATGAGAGGGAATGGATTGAAGCTTGAGGAGAGCAGATTTAGATTGGATATTAGGAAGAAATTCTTTTCAGTGAGGGTGACAAGATGCTGGAACAGGTTGCCCAGAGAGGTCATGGATGACCCTTCCCTGGAAGTGTTCAAGGCCAGGCTGGATGAGGCCTTGCGCAATCTGGTCTAGTGGAAGGTGTCCCTGTCCACAGCAATGGGGTTACAACTAGGTGATCTTTAAGTCCCTTCCAA
>WBNM01015079.1:19232-38692 GCA_013399055.1 Ramphastos sulfuratus | reverse complement strand
TTATTTATTTATTTTTAATAAGCTAATTTAATCAGTTCAGGTGGGATAAAGGGAGCTAGAACTCAGTTCATTGCAAAAAAAAACCTCGTGGTGTAAAAAAGTGTTAAATTTGCCACCTTATTTTTTTTTGCCCCCTTTTAATTTGTGAAGAGATGAGAAAGAATATTGTCAGAAATGCTTTTTCCACACACTCCCCCCCCAAAAAAAATACAGAGAATGTTACTATCTAATATTTAGTAAATCACAACTTCAAAACTGAAGCATTTTTACTGAAAGAGCATTTAGTCATAAAAAGTAGAAAAAAAATAAAAAGAGACTGAAAAAATTACAGTATCATGATATATCAAAACCAATTTTTGTTGCTAACTTTTCCTCAGATCCAGAATGATGTCATCAAATCCCAAATGGTGTCATCAAATCCCTAATGGTGTTTTCGGACATGCAAAGAAAACTTTTCTTTCACGTCAGTGTTAAACACCTCTTGCAGTTCATGACTAGACCTTCTTAGGATCTGTTATCTAAACCTTTCCCTTGTCACTTTTCCAGGGACTGAAATACTTTAGATATTCTTTTACCATCATTAATACAAACTAACAGAACTTGGCACTGACCATCACATTGCTTAAAAAAGATCACACTATCATTCTTTCACTGTCATGAAACTTCTCAAAAATTGAGCTCATACCAAGAAATATAGAATCATAGAATCATAGAATGGTAAGGTTGGAAGGGACCTCAAAGATCATCTAGTTCCAACCCCTTGTCATAGGCAGGGACACCTCCCACTAGTACAGGGCACTCAAGACCTCATCCAACCTGGCCTTGAACACCTCCAGGGAGGGAGCACAGCCACAACCTCCCTGGGCAACCTGTGCCAGTGTCTCACCACCCTCACTGCAAACAACTTCCTCCTACCATCCACTTTCAATCTCCCCTCTGACAGTTTAAACCCATTGCCCCTTGTCCTGTCATTGCAAGACCTTGTCAATAGTCCCTCCCTAGCCTTCCTGTAGGCTCCCTTCAGATACTGGAAGGCTGTATTTGATTCAGTTTAATAGACTGTCCATATAAGCCCTCTCTCAATAATTATTTAACCTCCAGTCCATAGATTTCATCAATTCAGCCTCCTTTTGAAGTGTTTCCTCTTCCTAGGAAATAACTGAGGAGATACAGAGTGATCAGGACTGTTTTGAGTAGGTAGCATGAGTTCTGGGTCCTGCTTCAGTAGCTAGATATGTATTTTTCTGATAAACAACTAATGGAAAAAAAATACATTTCCTCTTCTTATTGAAGGAAATCTCCATTTTTTTCCCCAAATATTTAACTAAGCCAAAACTGTCTACATGTGTGTGTTTGAACCGTCTCAGACAGAGAGAACTGAACCAGAATCTCCCACATTGTGCTTGTTTTCTCTCGTTACTTTCTTGCTCCATGAAGAGAGGAGTGAATTTTGGGGGATAAACAGTATCACAGTATTACAGTATT
This sequence comes from Ramphastos sulfuratus, assembly GCA_013399055.1. Taxonomy (NCBI): domain Eukaryota; kingdom Metazoa; phylum Chordata; class Aves; order Piciformes; family Ramphastidae; genus Ramphastos; species Ramphastos sulfuratus. The sequence continues at coordinate 37,207 of WBNM01015079.1, read as the reverse complement.
AGCAAGGTTGGAAGAGACCTCAAAGATCATCAAGTCCAACCCATTACCACAGACCTCGAGACTAGACCATGGCACCAAGTGCCACGTCCAAACGTGCCTTGAACACCTCCAGGGATGGTGACTCCACCACCTCCCTGGGCAGCCCATTCCAGTAGCGAATGACTCTCTTGGTGAAGAACTTTCTCCTCACCTCGAGCCTAAACTTCCCCTGGCACAGCTTGAGACTGTGTCCTCTTGTTCTGGTGCTGGTTGCCTGAGAGAAGAAAGCAACCTCCTGCTGGCCACAACCACCCTTCAGGTAGTTGTAGACAGCAATAAGGTCTCCCCTGAGCCTCCTCTTCACCAGGCTAAACAATCCCAGCTCCCTCAGCCTCTCCTCATAGGGCTTGTGCTCGAGGCCTCTCACCAGCCTCGTTGCCCTTCTCTGGACACGCTCAAGCACCTCAATGTCCTTCTTAAATTGAGGGGCCCAGAACTGGACACAGTACTCAAGGTGTGGCCTAACCAGTGCAGAGTACAGGGGGAGAATGACCTCCCTGCTCCTGCTGGCCACACTATTCCTGATGCAGGCCAGGATGCCATTGGCCTTCTTGGCCACCTGGGCACACTGCTGGCTCATGTTTAGGCGGGTGTCAATCAGCACCCCCAGATCCCTTTCTGTTTGGCTGCTCTCCAGCCACTCCGACCCCAGCCTGTAGCTCTGCATGGGGTTGTTGTGGCCAAAGTGCAGCCCCCAGCACTTGGATTTGTTGAAAGCCATCCCCTTGGACTCTGCCCATCTGTCCAGGCGCTCGAGGTCCTGCTGCAGAGCCCTTCTGCCCTCCAACCCACCAACATCTGCCTCCAGCTTGGTGTCATCTGCAAATTTCCGGATGACTGACTCGATGCCCTCATCCAGATCACCAATGAAGATGTTAAAGAGGATGGGGCCCAGTACTGATCCCTGGGGGACACCGCTAGTGACAGGCCTCCAGCTGGATGTGGCACCATTCACCACCACTCTCTGTGCTCGGCCCTCCAGCCAGTTCCTAACCCAGCACAGAGTGTTGCCATCCATGCCACAAGCTGACAGCTTAGCCAGCAGTTTGCTGTGGGGGACAGTGTCAAAGGCCCTGCTGAAGTCCAGGTAGACCACATCCACAGGCCTCCCCACATCGACCAACTATTAATTGCATCTCAAAATACAAGTGAAACCTTCACTTTGTTTTTCAGAGAAATGATTTCTACAGAAAAGCCCAACACAGGTTTTATGGCTATGACTCTGAATTGGTAGAACACGTTTGCTTTACATTTCATGTGAATATGTATACATTTCTACCTTAATTAGGTATGGCTTGAAATACTCTAAACTTTGCCAATATAGAAGTATGCACATGTACTAACACATAATTTGGTTCTGAGACACGAAATTGTACACATAGATGACCAGTTTAATATTTGACTGTTCAGTCTCAATGCTGTTATCCTGCCATCCAGAACAAAACTCTATTACTATGGAGTTTTGCTGCAGATTTAAAATGAAGTCAGCATCTACATCCTTCACCTCCCTATTCTCACTTGCAGCATGAAGTTTACCCTTTTGTTTACCCACCACCATTACTCATTTCTAGAGAGAAACACCCTTGTGAGACCAGGAAGGCTGCTTCCAATCTCTCCTGCCCCAGTCCAACACCATTTAAGACTCTTAGGACTACACCTAGACAGTCTGGTATAAATTGCAGAAAAAGTCTTTGAGGTGGAGGAACACAAGAGGACCCCCATGACAAACATCTATCATGAACATAAATAGCAGCAGGATTGTATGGCTCCTAACTCTTTCAAGCCCTCCCAGTAGTGTGGCTTTTGTGGGTGAGATGCTCAGGTTGAGGCCCATTTGTTTCACCAGGGCATGAGTATGAAAACAAGGACATGAAAAGAAGTAGGCAAGATGGCTGGATGTGAGCCACACCAGAAGTCCAGGCAGGTTGCTGCCGCCCAGTACATTGCTCTCCACTCGCGTTAAGTTAACTAGTAAGCAAGGTGTGATGTGAGTCAGTTCCAGGACTTGTTCAAACAGTTCCAAAAGCCTGCAAGAAACATTTCTGAGATGGGACTGGCTTGCAGTGGGAGTGGGGGAGTTGGAAGGAAAGTACATACGTGGTACAAGTGGGTGGCAGTCACGCAAAACTTTAACTTCTCACCGGGCAGTGACCTTAGTATGTTTTCATGTTTATCTAAAAAGATAAAAGGTATGTGATTGCTCAGGAATGAAAACATGGGTAACATTCAAACATAGGAAAGCAGAAACAGCAGTTTAAGAGGCAGGAAAATGTAAACCAGCACTAAGAAACGTTTGACTTTGCCTTTTCCCCTCCCTCCCCCCACCTCCTTCCTTGCTGCAGAGGTCATGGCTCCATTATATTGAAACAAATAGGAACGACTGAGCAGAAGGTTTTGATAATGTAGAGCAGAGCTCTTTTAGGGATACTTCTTACTGTCAGAATTTGTAAGAACCTAAAGCTAACAGTATAAATATGACCAGAGTGAACAGTTTCAGATTTTTCTAATTTCAGAGGAGGCATCGAGTTCAGTATTTCTCAAATGAAAGAGGCAACGAGAGGCAGAACTTATGAACATTCCCTGTCCTTTGCGCAAGGCCCAAGGAAGACCAGGTGCTTCCTGATAATTTTCATCTCTTTCAGCTTCTTTACAAACACCCTGATAGTAAATACACTCAGGCTAACATAAAATAAATGAAATTAATGTATAAAACTGTTCGGAGGGAGTGTTTTGTTTAAAAACACGAGGGCAGATTCTGAGTGGATGTAAATTAAAGTTCCTCCAGTGAAAAACAGCAATTTACATGAGGTGGCTGGAGCTTGTGATGTTTCTGAGGTATTGCCTTTATACATATCTGATTTGATAAAACTGCTAGCAAAGCAGACTCCCTGTGTACAGACACAGACAGCAGGCTGCTCAGACAAAAGTCCTGATCCTTATCTTGCACCAGTTTCATACTGGTGCAATCCCATCCCTACCAGCCATTTTGCTCACCATCTACTCTTGTGGTTCAGAGTTGCATCAGCCTTGGGCCACAGGTTTCTCTGTGAAATCTAGGAGAGACAAAAATTGCAAAGGGAGGGGAAAAAGGATCAATTTTTCATTTGACACCAAGCGAGTCGTTACTTCCTTCTGGGATGTAGTACCTTTTCCCATTCTTGTCTCCATTTCCCATAATGCCCTTGACCTCAGAGGTCACCTGTCATTGGAAGATGAAGCTTTGAATAAACAGAGAAGACCCTGTGGTGTCTCTTATCTCTCCATTTTGCCTCAAATCTCCGGGTGGAGTTTTAAATTATTCATCCACTAGTGCTGTCTGCGAGCTACACGTCTCCGTCACCTGCCCCCCCCTTTGCTTGCCCATTTGTGAGTGAAGGCGGTATCCTTGGGAACCTTATCAAAGATCACAGATTCAGGCTCCAGAAATGAAATAAAAGAGGAAATTGGCTGTATTAGCATAAGAGGAGTCAGCCTGGAGTTGAATGCACACATCACCCAGAAGCACCACTGGCTTCTCTTATCAGTAACGTCTGATCACCACTTCTTTATACACACAGGCACACAGGCACACATGCACCGCACACATGCACACACACACACTCCACTCTTTAATTCCACCCAGCCCATTCCTTTGTTCCAGCTCATATGAGGGAACACACGAAATAAGGTCAGAAACTCAGATGGCAAGAGTTTCCTGAAGCTGTTTTCAATGCTCCCAAGTTCTCCTAGGTAAAATAACACAAAATGACATAAACAAAAAAAGATTGCTGGTTTCATTGTATTTTTTAATTTGGTTTGGGTTTTTTGGTTATTTTTTTGGTTGGTTGGTTGGTTTGGTTACTTTTACAGCAAATATTATAATCCTGGAGCCTCCACTGAAGGGAAAAAAAAAATCAGGATAAAGATTTCAGATAGGTAGATTCTGTTATTAGTTTAAATATGATTCCTAGACCAATCTCACAGTTTATCTCTCTTTCTCCCTACTGTCTCAACAATAAGACATAACCATGGTTTATAATTTTTTCTTTCCAGAATATAACAATCTAATAGCCATGTAACACAATTGATATGTTTTTGAAAATTAATGCAAATAATTTTGAAATTCAGAGATGCAGATTTATGTAATTGAAACTAATACTCCATATTTCCTTTACATGGCCTTTTGGCAAACGTTATAGATTGTTTCTACCCAATCAGAAAAGCTGTATTGGAAATAAAAAGAAAACTTGTTCTGCATTGTACTTACCATGGTGAATTGGAATATTTATATTCTAACTTCCTTGATTTTGTTGAGACATTACTATAAGTATGGCTTCATATTTTGGTGTGCGTAGCTTTGGCAATGTACATTGTTATTCCCAGAGTTGCTGTTGATGAAGTGGCATCTGCTGCCCCTTTTGTTTTTGAGTCTGGAAACTGGAGGATAAAAGATAAAAAGGAATTGGTAATACAGACAGTGGAAAACACGCCCAGTGAGATCAACTTTGTTCACATTTTAGAGTATTTTTTCCTCATCACATGAAAAAGATAAAAAAATCATTACCCTTCTTTTGAGAGCTGTGACTTTGTTAATGTCCAAATGTTGATAATTTCCATGAACAATTTTACTTATGGTAACATCACCATATCACTACAAAATGTTTCTCCTTTATTTTTTAATGAGTATTACTGTTGTCACAGAGTAAACATCCATTGGCTTTGGACAGTGCAAGTGGTGGCCCTTCTTAAGCAGAGCTTTAACTGAAATAAACAATTCCATTTCATCTTTCTATGATGTAAGCACGATAGAATCTTGTAGTTCTCAATTTTGGGGTTAAATAATGCAAAAAAAAAAAAAAAAAGTTAACAGTTGTAATGGGTCCAATTCACCTCTCAGTGTCTTTTATACTAGTTACTTGTACATATGTAATAGAAAAAGGATTTCCATGGGCTTCATTCATGTTGGCATGGATAAAAGATAACATAATCAATAATCTTTTCCTTACACTCAAACAGGACCATGAATTTCTACAAGTGTCTGCATCGTTTCCCTTAGATCTGTGAAATACCCTCCTGATGTCCTTGCCAATTGGAGTAACAACTTATAGGCCTTTTACAACAGAAGGGATTGTAGTTACATATAGAACCACCTTAATTGGACTCTGAGTAAGAGGCATGATGTATTAGTTTGTAACCATATGCAGGACAAGTGCCAAATTCTTCCATGAACTGACTTTGTGGATTCACTGAAGTTGTTTGCAAAACAGTCGTTGACCTCAGAAAAGCCAGACATACACCCTTAATAGCTGCCTCTCTGCTCTTGCAGTATTCATCAATGTAGGAGGTCATGGTATCACAACAGGGTAGCTAGAAGGAAGATGAAGGTGATTAGGATAACACAGTTCACTTTCAGCTGTAAAGTGCAAATCTCCCTCCATTCCTTACTCTAATATGTTGTGCTAATCCGACCAAGAGAAAAACATCTGCTCACAGTGTCAACAACGAATGTCATCAGGACTTCTGTTTGTGACACGTCTGGAGGTCGGAAATGGAAACCTATGTATTAATCAAGAGGCTTTACAGATGATACATATTTAAAGCAGAAAGGAGAGCTGAAGACATGGTGGCTTTTGTTAAAGAACATTAGACATTTTTATCTACTAATTCAGCTCATCTAACTGAACGAAGCAGCTGTAGACTTCCTGTACAGTCAATGAAGTTAAAGCTCAGTTGACTCAGTCATATCCCTGCTACATCCATGAACTGCAAGCAGAAATTGGGGAAGAAGGCTCTTTCTTTACAACCATTTCAGTACATTGGACAGAATGAAACTGGACCAGAGATCCTAAACTATAAATGTAACACTGTAAGTGCATCAATAAAATTTCTATCGGCAAGGTGTGAACTAAGAACTTAATAATAGATAATGGGGTTTGCATGAGAAGAAGATGTTTTGGTATATTTTAATTAGCCCATTCAATTATTCAAGGATGCAATGTAGACAATAAAAGCAATTCTATCTTTATAATAAGAGACCAGGTACTAGGCTTTTCTCAGTCATCAAGATGAGTATTTCATCACCTGTCTTAGTGAAAGCCAGATTTAAACTTTGTAGATATTTCTGAGGTAAATGGGAGCTCCTTAGTAAAAGATTGTCTCCTTTTTCCTGACTTTCAGATTTCTTGCTGATAGAGTTACGACACTGATTAACATTAATCTAAGACATGGACAATCCCATAGACTATGCAGAGTAATTAAAGTCATAATTTCTGTTTAACCCAATGTTGCAGCACAATGTAGGGGAGTTTACAGCTCATGCCATGTAGCTGGGCTCTGTTAAAGGTGTATATGCTGAAAAAAATCACTTTCTCAGTAATTTTGGCTTATTAAACATGATCTTATATTTGCAGAACAGTTTATAGGGTTTTTGGATTTAATGGAAAGAGTTTCCCTTCAAGTGAATTAATGGGAGTTTTGCTGTTTAGAACATGTTTCTCTCTTAAAATACATTATCCCTTTTAACTTTTGGAGATGCCAGATTTGTCCTCATTTCAAATTTTCTCATTCCTCAAACACAAGCTTTTTACACACAGAGACTTCATTCTGTAGCAAACTGAGATGTTTTAGAGCAGAAGTAACATGTCCTCTCTAATTCCATGGTGCTTAAGGTTCTGCCATTCCTGTCATTCCTGAGGCAATTCTTTCTTCTCTAAGCCTTCAACATCCCTACAAATCTGGGCTCTTTCCTTGTCCTTGTTCTGTGTAACTCATGTGGTCAAGATTTCTTTCTTCTCTCGAATGAGAAATATATTTATATTAAATATATAATATATTTATATTAAAATATTTTATATATTTTTATATAATATAAATATATTTGTATTATATATCCTGCAGAATGAGAAATATATTTATATTTTTAAAAAAAAAAAGGGGTGGGGGGAGTTGCTACACTATTTTGAGACTTACTGTTCTGGACATACTCCTAAAGGTAATAAGGTAACTCTAAGTAAGCCTTGAAGAGGACTCTACAAAGTGTTATTATGTTCATCTACAATTGCCTGCATGAGCCTGTGCAGTATATACTCCCTTACTGTATAAAAAGTGATTGCTTATCTTAGCACCATCTGAGCAAAATGGATGCTCATCTGTAGGGACAGAAAGCTATGACCTCCTCTTTCTGCGTATTGTCATGTATTTTGACAAGCTTGGCCTTCTATGTTTGGAGGAAATAAGAGCCTTATTTTATGAATTACCTAAGACAGAGCTTCTTTATCCCAGATTTTGGAAGCTGATGTTTACATAATGATACAGTACAGGAAATCTGCACGTGTTCTGCAGCTCATGAATTCATTACATCATCCTACTGATAACAGACTTCACTCTACAGAATTTCTTAATTTTGAACACCTGCTATCTTTTGAAATCTTCCCCAGCTCTTGGATACATTCCTATGTGAAGACACAGCCATTGCCTTGGAGTCCGATTTATACTTTCTGTGCATACGGATTTCAAAGCACAGGGCAGTGGCTGGAAGTTGAGGTTTGTGTTTTCTGACATTTCACTGATGATTCATTTGTTCATATATATATGAAAATGCCAAAAAATATACCTTTTTTGTCTTCTATTGGTAAAAATCAATTAGCAAATGCACGTAGTTTGTCCTTCAGTTAAGACATTCTTACATTATACATAGTCTGCATGCAAGTGAGCAAAGGCTTAGAAGACACGTTGGTAATTTGGTTAAAGCTGTGTACTCTCTTCAAAGCTAGACCTCAGAGTTCCAGTTTCAATACCATTTTCATCATCAGCTGGCTTTTGCATTTTGGTAGTGTCAAGGAAGAGTATCTAAAAGGTTTTTTTTTCCACAGGGACCAAGATCTACATCTATGCTATGAATCACACAGCACATATACGGATACAGAACAAAGTCTTTGAAGCTCTCCAGAGATGATCATCTTTATATTTTTATTTCCTAAAGGAAGCTTAAATGATCTTTGTTTTTTTTTCTTTGAAGAAATAGATACCCAGTTCCTTATCTGGATCATGTCCTTGCATGAGAATAAGAGAGCATCAACATACTACTTCTGGAAAGGCCAAACATTCCTATGCAACCATTACATTGCTGGGAAAAAAGTGATTTCTAATTGGAGCTATGCAAGGCCAGTTTGGTGATAGAAAAGTTTAGAAGGTGCATCAGAGCTGTCTTTTCATGTACTAGAACCTGCCCCAGCTGTTGATCTTTGGACTGCGAACAACCTGACTCTGCCGTTAGAGTATTTATTTTCCCTCTTCCTCAGTTAAAAGACTGTATTCAGACATCTGACTGCCATTTCTTATAAGGAGCCTTTAGCCCATGTACTGCATTTCAAAAAAGTTTCAGAGAGAGTCATATAAAAGAAGTTTCAAAGATTAGATTTCATCAATGCATACAAATTTGGAAAAATTTACCTGGGAAACCAAATATGGATGGGGCTTCACTTGTGAACACTTCTGAAGGTGTAGAAGGCTATATTTAGAATAGCTAAGAAAAGAGAAATTTTTCTACTTCTAGAGATCTCTGAACAGCTTTTTAGATGGCAATGGATTTCAGTTACTATTAATTTGGATGAAATTCAGACCAATACAGTAAGCACACTGATCATGTCCAAACTAGTCACAGAAATTAGTCTCTGTATCTTGTCTTATTCATCCAGTAAGAAATTTAGTAGGGTAAAGGATATTACAGGTTTTTCTGTATTCAAATTTTATTTAGGTTACTGCTGCTCTGTTGTGTCAAGCAGGGACCTTTACAGGCCTGATTATAGGGAGCACTACAAGAGTGTAATCAGGTGAATTAGATGGATTAGACCAAGGCATCTCCAACTATCTAACATGGCCAGATCTTTGAGTCCACTGCCCTGGTGCCAACAATCTGACATCTGGAAAATAAACAACAACAAAACAAAAACAAAGCCAAGAAAATAAAAACAACAAAATGAAAACAAATCCTAAATCACTATTTTTTTCCTTCGTACCAGCATTTTCATAGAATCATAGAATCATAGAATGGTAGGGTTGGAAGGGACTTCAAAGATCATCAAGCTCCAACCCCCTGTCATAGAAAGGGACACTTTCGCACTTCCTAAAACCAAGAAACAATGACCCATAATTTATGCAAAATCTTATGATACCACACTACATAACTTTCCCTGGTGCCCAGGCTTCAAAAACAAGCATAAGTTGGAATGTCATTATTTAATACTGCTGGGGTGGGTTTTATGGAGGGGCTTAGTGAATATTTGGTAGGCCTTTGTTGTTTTTCTTAATAGAAATAAAGATCACCTGAGCTCATGAGATCTCCATGTGAATGCATTGGACACTGAAATAAGGAAGGAGAATTCTTATGAAACTGTAACTGTTCATTATACTTGTTCCCAAAACAGTTCCCTCTGATGTGAAATGTATTACTCTTTTAAGGAGTTTTCTTAACTGTTCTGGGCTATCTTTGGATTTTATAGTCAGTTTTCTAAACTGACTGTATGAATAATCATTTTAAAAAAAATGTAGACAAATTTGGCCAGGTAAATTACCATACTTCCAGATCACACAGAATATTAGAATCACACAGAGTATTAAGGGTTGGAAGGAATCTCAAAAGATCATCTAGTCCAACCCCTTCCGTATAAATGAAGCTTAATTTGGTGCTTTATGATGAGCTGCTGTAGATGTACCTTCTTTAATACAAGAGCAGGTACCTGATTAACAGAGGATGATGAATTGCTGACTTCTTTTGTATGTATTTTAACATGGAGACTGCCATTCAACATATATGGTGATTTTCTCATTGGGTCAGATTATTTCCTTTTTCCAATCAGCATTTGAACTTGATATATTTATCTGAAATTCATATATTTATCTGAAATTCATATATTTATGGACAACAGGGTTAAATTTGTCTACTCCAGCTTGGTATCATAAAATAAACACATGATTGATTTTAATTCCTAGCTAAAAAGCAGAAAGGAGTGAAATAAAAAAAAGAACAAATCAGAAGGTTTATCTTCTAAGGTATACAAGTATATTCTAAAAATGTTAAATGTAAAACATATTGGCTAGGATATTTCAACCAAATCAGTAAAGTGTTTTATGGAAGATATTTATCTACTCTTTGGCACTGCAAAATGTGATGACTAATTAACAATATTAGCTTGGTACTAAGCATATGAGGTCCTGTGGGGAAAATAATTTTATTTACACTTTTATCTTAAAATTTAGAAACCATATTCCTATAACCCCTTCTGATTTACACTAGTTATGACATTGTCTGTATATTAATTTACATCAGGGAGTTTCCTATGTGTCATTTGATCTTTACAGGTAAGCTTAGTCCACATTGATTTGAAGGGAATTATTGGAAAACAGAAATAAAATAAGTAATTATTGTTCAACTTCTCAACTCTCACAGCTATTCAAGCTTTATTATATTCCACTAGAAAAAAAATATGGGAGTACAGATAACCAGACCACCCTGAAAAAAACTCATTTCAAAGTGAACTTTGGAACTCCTACAAAGAAACAATGGGGGGAAAAAAAAAAAAAAAAAAAAAAAAAAGCTTTTNAAAAAAAAAAAGGACTTGTTTCTTTTCACCCACAATGCTGATGTCTATTCCTGCTTGCTTCTTTCACACCAATGCATAAATGTCTTTAGACACTTATCACAATAGCCCCCTTGGTAAATGAATATTTTTATTGCAGTAGCCTTTGGAACTTTAACAAAGAAAGATGGGTAGATTCCCACCCACAACATTAAAGTTTTCCTATTCACTGACACCAAACCATGTTCTAATGTTTAAACAAACCCAAACGCTTGGGAAAATTTAGATTTGACCTCAGTGTGCATGTTAAACAGTTTACATTACAGCAAACTCTAGTTTTCCCTAATGTGTATAGCACTTTGGAACTTTGTCAAAACGGAACAGTTTCAAAGCTGTGTGATCTTCACCCAGGGGCCTAATTGAAGCAGCATGAAAAATATTTCTTTCTTTCCTGTTTTTTTTTTTTTGGGTTTTTTTTTTTCCCCTTCTCTTATAAAGCTGGATCTGAAGCTGGGCACTCTCCAAAAAATCTTATGAAGCTGACAAATGTTTACCTCCTGGTCCCACAACCCCAAAACTTCCATCGTAGAAATTCAGAGCAAAGGTCAGACGGAGGAAAAACATATTAGAAGAAGCTTGACAAGCTAAATTTTATTCTACTTGAAAAGTCTGCTTTTTAAAGTTCTTCTCCTTTCATATTGGTTGTTTGAAAAGAGATCTGAAGAAAAGTCAAAATCCCCATGTAAATGCATGTATTTTAAAATGAGAGGATACCTATGCTGATGCATATTAAGCTGTATCTAGCTTTAGTGGGCAAGCCATGTTTGAAGAGCATTCCCAATGCTGTTGACGCTCATGTAATTTTGAAGTCCTCATTGAAGTTCATTTGCATCAAATTGAAATGAATGTATAAAAATTAGATGTTTAATTTGAGGTTTCCATCGGCATAAGAAATATGCATATGGGTTATTTTCTTGCCAAGCAAAACAGTTTTATGGTAAATGTCATATCTTTATAGCTCTAAAATGTATATCCCAAGATTTATACCCTAGCATTGGCTTAGGTACTATCTTACTGGATGGTTGATGGTTTAGATAATCAGAGTTTTGTCAGTGCAATCTAGACAATTTATCAAAGAATTATGTATCTTTCTATGTATATAGAATCATAGAATGGTAAGGTTGGAAGGGACCTCAAGGATCATCTAGTTCCAACCCCCTNTTTTTTTTTAATTTATTTATATATGTATATACACATATATATTTATGTGATTTAAGCATAAACAAGTGTGTAAGTGCACAAACTTTGCAAAACCTTTTTAGCGTATATGGATTTGAATATCCTAAACCCAAGTCAATGTAATAAATAATTCATTTATGATAATCATAAATTTATGCCTGTACCTATGTAAGGCATGAGGCATAATACACATAACCTGAGCCATCCTATTTATAGTCCCTTTTTTATTTTTTTCCTTTTTCAGGTTCATCCCCATTTGTCACTTTTAAAACTAGGCAGAAAGTAGAAGCATCAGGTAGAACATGCCTACTGGTTCTCTGCTGTTTTCTTCAACCCAGTATTGCAATCTGTCTTTCATCTGATTATTTGGATGGATTGGATGTTTCGGTACAGCTCACCAAATTAAATCCAGCAAAGATTATTGGATATGCTTGTAGAGTTAATATGAAATTTTAATCGTCCAAAATATGTCAGCATCAGTGTACTCCTATAAACAAAATGCAAATAATATACAGTTCCTTGGTAAAATCTTCAAGTGAGGAAAATAAACTAATCTGATCTGTATCAATGGAGAATGAATCTCTAGTTTAATCTGTGGTAGGATTTTCTCAAACAACATTTTACAAGAGCAATATTCAAGATCCTGAGAACTTATGAAACGCTTCATAATGTGAAGATCCCCTGAACAATCGAGAACACATCTCAAAGTGTGATTTGAGACTTGAGGAACATGAAGTTAAACTCTTCAGGCACTCTCTGAATATTTATAGGGAACGAGATTTCACAACTGCAGCTCCACAACATATTAAGTACTTGCAGATACTGTTACTGTCAGAAATGAGAGTCAGGGATTTCATTTCATGTTAGGGGATCTCATGTCATGTGTAAATGCTTCAGATAGAGGACACATATGATACCTCTATCCATTAACTGAGGAGTCTGACCAGCCTTTTCAGTGTGTCAGATTCTTAAGACTGATTATTTAGCATTTGCCAATCCAGATGTACTGTATTGCTTTGAAGCAGAAAAATTCCTAGTGTCTATATTATTTGTCTTCTCTCACCCCCTAAGGGAGGCTAAAGAAATGTACAGAATCCCTAGAACCCTGTCAGCTGTTGTGTGCATTTTGATCTGCTTCTTAAATCAAATTAATATTATTTTTTTAAAGATACTGTTTATCCAAATTTGTGGAATTTTATAATGATTAAATAGGAACATCTATACATTTAATTGGATTCTGGGAAAAAAAAAAAAAAACAAACAACAAGAACCAAACCAAACCAAACCAAACCAAAACCTGTTCAATCTGCTAGAGATGGTCTATCTTCCCAAACACATTCTCCTTAACCATTTGGTTTCTAAAAATGAATGAGTTAATTATATCAAAGACTTATTTAATGATTTTTCCAGTTTTCCTCTTTGCACATCTTATAGGATTTACATTTCAAATGAAAATTTATTTAGTTGTTTCTGATTCTTTGCAACAATGGCTTGTCTTATGTTTTAAAATAATTTATAGTAAAAGAAACTCCTCCTCTCTGTAGATCCTAAATCCTAGAAATGCTTCAGCACATGATAAGAAGAATTCTACATGTGCAGAGCCTGACACACAAAGTGTGTGCAAGATCAGGGATTACAAAGTAATTCTGATTTCTGGTAAGAATAGAGAAGAAGCACAATTACATCTGCAATTGGATTTCCCCTTGGGGCACTGGTACCACAGAAAATAGACTTTTCATTGCAATACAGGAAGAATTAGGCATGTACCTAGATAAGTAGCACGCTGTTACAATGATAAAATATATGCACTCATGCACCTGGAGGCTTATGAAATAACAGGCACTAGGAGTTTTCTATAGAACTTCGGAGAAAACTACAGGAAAAAATGTCTGAATTACTTTCTCCCCCCACCTCCCACCCCCTCATTATTTTTCTGTTTATGATTTTAATCTTCATTTCCATCCCTCTGGATGGTTTTTCTGCTACATTTTAGAGGAGGAATTCTTCACTCACAATAGTTATTTATGGACTTAGTGAACATTTAATAAATATCAGAAGTGATATTTGCAGTGTAACATTTAAAACAAAGCCCTGTGTGGTCAGAGATTCTTCTTTCTCATAGTAATTCAGAGTTTAAGTGCATGGACAGAAAGAACCTTACTCCTTATTTCAAGCATTCTGTTTTTCTTTACCTTTTATCTCACATAGCCTACCCACATTTTCCCAAGATTTAGGATCCCAGTCATGAGTATCAGATAGCCACTGTCCTTCTCACACCCACATAGTGTTCTTTTGAGTGCTACCCTTATTTACTGTTTGGGATTTCAGTGCTGCAGGCTGTAAAGCAAATTATATGGGAGCCATCACTTCTCATTAGAACTTCAGCCCACAGAGCTAAGGAATTACTGATGTGATCAGTATTAGCTGTGATTATCTCCATTCTTAGAGATATTGGCCCATGCCAACATTTTTCATTTGTTATTGTTCATTCTTTGGGATTTGTCATTATGTGAAAATAATTTCCAAAGGAAGGCAACTATCATGTTTGGTCATTACTTGATAAATATCATGTAGGACAAAACTCACTCTATAGAGAATAATCCACTGAAGAAAACCCAAAGCAGCTATTTCTTTGAAGTGAATTCTAATAGCATCATCACTTAGATAAATATGAATAGCTCTGCTCCTTATTACAATTGTTAGATTATGTATAAATAAGGTGATTAAGTCCTTAGAAAAAACAGCTGACTTTGTTTTTGCTTAATGAAAGGATTCTATTTTATGTTTAGCTTTATCAAGGTAAAATCCCTGGAAACATCAAAATTTGATAATAGCTATTTAGGATAAATTACTGTGCTGGTCCCCTTTCTGAAATGTAAAGTGTCAAAGAGTGCCTGAACTCCTCATTACAGTGCCTTGAACCACTACCCTGAACTCTAGTGTCTGCAAAGAAGGGTTATCTCAAGGTATTTCCCATCTCAAGGTATTTCCCATCTCTCCTTTTCCCCAACTTCTGCCCAAAAGTATGCCAAAGGAGTTTCCATCGTAATCATTAGCTGAGCTTTTCAAGAGCTCTGAGTGTTAAAAATGGTTGTAATTATTTATGGCATGACAAGTCTCATATTTAGAATCATAGAATCACTTTCACTGGAAAAGACCTTTAAGATAATCAGGTCTAGCTGATAACTCAGCACTGACAGGTCACCACTAAACAATGTCCCTTGTCACTACATCTATACATCTTTTAAATACCTCCGTAGAGAATGCTTCCACCAGCTCGCTGGGCAGCCTGTTCCTTGACAAACATTTCAGTAAAGAAAATTTTCTAAATATCCAGCCTGAATCTTCTCTGACTTAACTTAATTTGAGGTTGTTTCTTCTTGTCCTATTGGTTGTTACTTGGGGAAAGGGACTGATGCCCACCTCGTCACAATCTCCTTTCAAGTAGTTGTAGGCAGATGTAAGGACTTCCTCCTTTTCTGCAGACTAAACAATCCCACTTCTCTCAGTCACTCCTCAAAAGACCTGTGCTCTAGATAAGCCTTTTTGCCCTTCTTTAGACATGCTCCAGGTGTAAAGAGGGTGTATATTTTACGTATATCATTTTACTTACGATCAACTGGTGGGGCATGAAGTTTTAGTACACTAGGGACTGTGAAAATTCAGGTGGAAAGTTCCCTATCTCACAGATCTTAAAATCTCTGTGGAGGACAAATGGAAACAAACAAAAAAAAAAAATATTTTAAGCAGTATGCCTGTCATGCTCTGCATGGTAAAGAGCACTTTCAGCAAATCAGACACGCAGCTCTTTTTTGCTTTTCAAACCCTCATTGTTGTTGAAAACTTATTTTTAACTCCTCTGTTAATTTGGTTTTGAAGCTCCCAGTATATTGTTTATATGTGGGCTTGAGGTAACTTTCTCAGAAAGTCCTCATCACACAGCAGAAATCATACGACTTCAAAAGTGACAAAGATCTTTCCAAGTCGATGCATGATCTGTACTCTCTCCTTGTTTTAATCATGCAAAGGTGAGGCAGAATACCTAAGAAACTGCTCAAATGAGTCAAATTTCATGGAACATATTATTCTTTTCTGAAGTATTCAAACTGTATTCATTTCCGTATACAAACTGTTCTTGTCTTACCTACACTGTCCTAATGATGTTCAGCATTGCTTTCAGTGTCTTCATGAAGTCAGTTTTTAGATACCTTCACCATTACTTTAACCATTTGGATTTAGGAAAAATCCATTTAGGATTTTTCCATTTAGGAAAAATTTCTTTACTGAAGGGGTTGTCAGGCACTGGAACATGCTGCCACATGATGTGGGGGAGGCACCATCCCTCGAGGTGTTCAAAAAATCTGTAGACATGGCACTTCAGGACATGGTTTGATAGCCATGGTGGTGTTAGGTTAATGATTGGACTGGATGATCTTAGATGTCTTTTCCAGTCAGAATGATTCTATGTTCTATGATCATCTCACCTGATTTTTTGATTTATGCTACATAAACATGGTAAGCACGTGACTTTGCTTAGGTGGTGATGTTCTTCTCTCATCTCTTATGGTAGTCCAATACCTTTGACTACTCTAAACATGACAATCCCTTAGAGCCTTTGATTTTTGACTGAAGCCTATGGACCACTGACTTTTGTTTCTGGTGACAATATGTACTCCCTTTTCACGGAATCTGTGTCTTCAGGAGCTTCTAACCTCTGAGGTAATCTCACTTTCCCCTCCTAAAGGCAATCCTTTCTATGATAAGACAGTTGGCACTAATTAGTTTCTGGGGTGGCTATCTCTTTCTATTGATTAAAAAAAAAGCTTTGACTGAGCAGCTAATTTTATATAAGGTTGAATGGGATGGATGTCTTTTAGGTGCCTCATTTTGAATGGTTAATGCTAAAGCAAAAGAATTCCACTCACCCTGTGGAGCTAATGCCACTTCATTAAAGTACTGAATCCAATAATGCATCAGATTTAAAATACAACTTTTTGTTTCCTGTTTAATATCAGAAGCAAAGGGGATTTTCACTCCTTGTTTTTCCTTATTTAAGCCATTTTTTTCCTGTTATAACATTTTCTGATGCATCTCATCACTGTGCTAAATCATCTTATGTTAATTAAATTTACATCAGAGAGTATGTGGACATTGGTGATGCAATCTCCTTCTATGTCACATCACACCTGATGCTACTTGTTGCTGTTTCTATTGTGGAGCAATACTGAATGAACACTTCTGAATCTTCTGAGATGAGATATCATGATCTGATGGTAAAAAACCAAAAAAAGGTGGTCTTGTATTTCCATAGAATTGTGGAATCATACTCCACTAGAAGCTTGTGCAGAATTACCATAGTTTTCTCAGCTCTCTGTCAAGATAAGAAAGTGACACAATTGGAGACTTACAGAGATATCTTTTAAAGTTTTTCAAGTTATTCTTAATCTCAATTATTTAAGTATAATTTCATCTCATGTTTTACCTTCATCTTCTTTTCTTGTGTGCTGGCCTTCATCAACTAGTCTGTGGGACTCAAGAGAAAGAAATAGAAGGAAAAAACCCTACACATTTTCTGGAAGTGATTACTTTAAGATGGATGACAGTCTCAAAATGTGGCTTATTTAGGATCTATTATCTACACAAAAAAAGTTCTGAAATATAATACAGATACTGTACTTTTATATTTATATATAGTATTACATATTAGTAGTCATCTAAGAATCCTAAAATAGCTTTCCACATAGGGGGATAATTGAATGGTAGAGGTCATGAGTGATCTCTAGAGATCACCTAGCCCAATCCCTCTGCTAAAGCAGGTTCATCTAAAGCAGGTTGTGTAGGAAAACATCCAGGTGGGTTTTGAATATCTCCAGAGAAGGAGACTCCGCAACCTCTCTGGTCAGCTGTCATGGTAGGCCTAAACAGACCAAATTAGGCTTGTACATGTCCTGGTTTGTCCAGGCATGTTTTTCTGCTCTCTCTCCTTCTGTTTTGGGGAGAGCAACCACGGGAAAAGGGACAAATAACCTGGAGCCACTAAGTCTGGGGTCTGGGGTCAGCCCAGCAACCGCGGTAAACAGGGTGCACACGGTTGCCTTATGCAAGGCCCGTGATCTGCCCAAAAAAGGGTAAAGCAAGCCT
>WBNM01015079.1:0-19145 GCA_013399055.1 Ramphastos sulfuratus | reverse complement strand
GAATATTTAATATTAATAAACTATATATTAATATTTTTGAAATATCGTCTCGCAGTAATTAAATACCCCTCCGCAGCATCAGCCTGTCCCAGTCATTCATCACCCTCAAACAGAAGGTGTTTTTCCTCATGATCCTTCCTCCCAGATCCTTCTCCACAGAGCTGTCTTCCAGCAAGTCAGCCAATAGAATCATAGAATCATAGAATGGTAAAGTTGGAAGGGACCTCAAAGTTCATCTAGTTCCAACCCCCTGCCATAGGTAGGGACACCTCCCACTAGTACAGGTCACTCAATACATGTCATGGAAGTGCATGTGATTATTCCTTCCTAGTTACAGGACTCTAGACACACCCTCACTGACATTCGTCTCCATCCAGGTCTCCAACCTGTCCATATTCTGCATGTTACTATCCAAATCCTAAAATTGTATTTTAGTGAATTAAATTTCCTGAGATGATTTTATTTTTTTTTAAATGTGCATAATTGGTAAACAATTTACCAAAGAACACAAATGGAATTAAAAGCTTCTTTGCAGAGAAATGAGAAATCCAAAGGATCATCTTTGGTTCTGCCTTTAACTGAAGTTGTTTCATTGGGCAGTCTCAGTCCAAAAGTGAGTGCAAAGTTTAATTTTTAGATAGAGTAGGCAGATAGGGCAAGAATGGAAGAAAAATATTATAACTTGGGAAATGCATGGGATGTGTGCATAGAAGGGATGAATTTGTATAAAACATCAGCAATGGGTAAGGAAAATGATGAAGATAGTAGGAGGCAATTGAAGTGTGTGATAAAGCTGCCAAAGGCATCCTTTGCTTCTGTTTCTTTCTTCTGCCCCCATGAGCAGCGAGGAATGAAATCCTCAAAAACTGATGAGACTCATCTGATCTCTTCCCTACTTTTGCAGGGGTATGCAAATACCATGTATCATTCAAGTGCCAGCAACTTGATGAGGGGCAAAATTACTTGGAAGAGTTCTACTGATTTACACCTGGTGATATCCCACATGAGCTAGTGCTGTTATTTATTTGGGTGATTGATTCTGCACATAGTATTCAGGGCTCAGACTTTATACAGGCAGATAAACCACTCTGCTTCAGTCCTGTTAGAATTCATTGCATGCCTGGCAAAACTGGACTTGTTAGGAAGTGGTTAGGAGCTCAGATTTCTGATCAGAGATCTTCGTATAGCCTTGTGTCAAAAGACAGAGATGATCCTTTTCTGACTATCAGAACTGCCAAACAAGGACATTTCAATAGTCAGGCTCAGGACAGCTTTCCTTTTCACTCACTACTTTCCCTACTTATAGATATGAACAAGAAGTGATGTAAGTGGCCAGAAAACAGAAAATTGGGGTAGGGGCAGGCTCATACTGACTGGCTTCCTTGTTTATGAGAAATAGTGTGGCCGGTAGGAGGAGTGAAGTGATTTTACCCCTGTACACAGCACTGGTGAGTCTGCATCTCAAGTACTGGGTTCAGTTTTGGACCCCTTGATATAAGAAGGACATTGAGGTACCAGAGCATGCTCGAAGAAGTGCTGCAAAACTGGTAAGGGGCCTAGAGCACAAGTCTTATGAGGAATGGCTGAGAGAATTGGGGTCATTTAGCCTAGAGTAAAGAAGACTCAGGAGAGACCTCATTGCTCTCTATAGCTACCTGAAAGGAGGTTGTAGAGGTGGGGGTCAGTTTGTTCAATCAAGTAACAAGTGATAGCATAAGAGAAAATGGCCTCAAGTTACACCAAGGGAAGATTAGATTGGATACTATAAGGAGTTTTTTTGCTGAAAGAATTATCAGGCATTGCCTTGTCCATAGTGGTGTTGGAGTCCCCATCCCTGGATATACCTGAGAGTCGCACAGCTACAGCTTTTAGGAACATGACTTAGTTAAGGACTTGTCAGTGCTGGGTAAAAGACTGGACTCAATGGACTTAAAGGTCTTTTCCAGTCTAGCCATTCTGCGATTCTGTTTAAGATCTGCATGGTTGATTCAGCAGTAAAAACAACATTAATGCAAAGGAGCAGGCTGAGGTGAATGGGTTGGACTTGATGATCTTTGAGGTCTCTTCCAACCTTGCTGATACTGTGATATCGTGATACTGGGAATGATTTGTAATGATCAGGGTATCAACATCTAGGTGGACAACTTTAGACAGTAAACTGAGGGTTTGCTATAGAGCAGTGTAGACCATAAGGCTTACTATAAATTAGTAGAGCTTTGAATGATCTCATAACTAACAATTTGACTAATTTAGATTTCTACAGCAATGGAGTAAGTGAGAATAATTCTGTTGAACTCAGCAGTTTGACTTTAGCGTGTACCTTGCCAGAAGAATCCAAAAGGCAGAATGCAAGCAATAACAATAGGAAGTTCATAAGCTAATTGAATATGTATTTCATAGAAAAACCCACACATATCTAACATTCTTTCCAGGAAACATACACAAGAATAATGATCTAGATAGTAACTTATGAAATGTTGTCTACAGTAAGTTACTGTTGCGTGTCTTTCTGCTGTAGACAAAATGAATTGGAGGCTTTGACTTAATATAATGAAAATTTTCTGTATTTTCCTCAGTTGAGAAGTTTCATTGAGACTTTATATTAGTGTTTCATTATATATGAGATGGGAGAGAAATCTACCTGCTTTTCTCTGCCAAGTCTTTTATCAGACAAGAACATGTATTTCTGCAAATGCGTGAAACAGAATTGCAGATGTTCAGAGCCTGTATCCAGAAGTCACCCTTTCCTTGAAGACCCAGTACTAATTTCTCTCATATCTAGGAACTGCTATTTTAGTGACAGCAGGAAGAAGTTAGAAGGTGTCAGAGTGGTAATAAGTTGTTTCAGCTCTTAGGTTTTTTTGTGTGTGAGAAAAAAAACCAAACAACCAGCTAAACAAAAATGGTCCTGCTTAAATTTCCATCACTGAAGAGGCATACTCTGAGGATTGGGAAGAGAATGAGAACGTGGAGATTAATAAAAATGTGGTAAATTTAATCTCATTTGTATCTGGCAAAATATGTCTGGTCTTATCTATAAGAAGAAGTATGACTAGATTGTCATCTTAATAATAATAACAAAAATAACAACAACAATAATAAAAATAATAATAATGTATTATATTATATTATATTATATTATATTATATTATATTATATTATATTATATCAGATTATATCAGATTATATCATATCATATTATATTCTATTATGCCATATTATATCATATCATACCATATCATATCATACCATATCATATCATATCATACCATATTATATCATACCATATTATATCATACCATATTTTATTATATTTATTGTATTATAACTCTGGAAACTAAAGGCTGTATAATAAATGTCTGTCTTTCAAACTTGAAGCACAAGGTGGGCAATAACTTTTTCTCTGTGGAGCTGTCTGCATAAATGACTTTAAAAGTACTTCTCATGCTGCTTGTTTCAGCTCCTTTACCACACTGCTGAACTGTAGATGTATTAATGGAAACAATTTAACATATCTTGCTTGCATTTATTATCCTTTTTCCTATGGAACTAATAACTGATGAGACAATTATTAAATAAATACTGAGGCAAAAGAAGTTACTCAAACTAAAGTCATTCTCACATGCAGCTTGTGAAGATGATGTCAATTTTTGTAGTGTGATTTGAAAACAGAGAAAAATCGCTTTTATGTGAAGACCCTGTTTTTGTTCTTCCATAAGCAGATACTCAGTGTAGGAGTCCTCATGGTCTTCAGAACATCTGATTTGTTTTGTCAAGCTGTAAATGCTGAGGAGTTAGGAACTGCTTTACAACAAGATCAACCTTCAAGGAAATGTTTGACACGTTGTGATCAGAAACTATGTGCTAGAAAAGCCAATATGATTTGCAGACCAAAGAGTTAGATGCTTCAAAGCAATTTAAAACATGTTGCTTTATACCAGAATTTTCAAAGTGTCCATGGAAATTCAGCATTCAAATAACACACAAAACGATTTGAAACCCTGGAAATATTTCCTTTGTATTTGGGTTATGGGGCAAGGATTTAGTAGCAAAGGAGGTTACAGGGATGAGTTTCATTCTGTGAGATGACAGCAGAAGCTGTCCCTCTGTCATTCAAAGTCAGTTCCTGCCAGTTCCATGACAAGCTCATTGCTGGCCAAAATGGGGTCAGTTAGCAATGATGAAAGCACCTCTGTGATAACATATTTAAGAAAGCGTAAAAAAAGCTTTGGAACAGCAGTTGGCAGAGAAGAGTGAGAAAATATCAGAACCACAATCTTGCACACACCAAGGTCAGTGAAGAAAAAGGGAAAGGAGGTGTTTGAGGTGTTGGAGCAGAGATTCTCCTGTAGGCCATGGTGAAGACTAGAGTGATGCAAATTGTCCTTCTGTGGCCCATAGAGGACCTCAGTGCAGCCCATGGAGGACACCATACCAGAGCAGGCTGCTATGCCCTGAATGAAGCTGCAGTCTGTGAAAAGCCCACGCCCTAGTAGGTTACTGGCAGGAACTGCATACAGCCTACATACAGGGGCCCATACAGAAGCAGGTTTTCTGGCAGGATCTGTGACTGTGTGCACTTCATGCTAGAATAGGAAAGGACTCATGAAAAGGGCCTGTGCTGGAATAGCTTGTGCAGAACTACATCCTGTGAGGAGGACTCACACTGGGGAAGTTCGTGAAGGACAGCATCTCATGTGAGGGAATATAGTCCATGGGAGGGGATACAGGACCATGGGAAGATCATGAGGAGGAACATGCAGCAGAGGTGATACGTTATGAACTGACCACAACCCTCATTCCTCATGTCCCTCAGTTGGAGTGAAGCTAAGCCTGAGAAGAACAGAGAGATAGGGGGAAGGTATTTTTAGGTTTGTTCTTATTTCTTATTATTGTAATGTTTAATCACAGTTAATTAAATTAATTTACCTAAGTTGAGTCTCTTTTCCTTTTGACATCTCCCTGTTGAGTCATCTCCCTGTACTTATCTTGACCATGAACTTTTGATTGTATTTTCTCCCTGTTTGACAATGGGCAATGATAGAACAGTTTGGTGAACATCTAGTGGTCAGTCAAGGTCAAACCCATCACATTCCCTTAGAATTCACTGAAATTCCATTCTTGATCTTGTATCTCTCCAGCCACTTCACTGCTTGAAGCCAGCAGGACTCTGCTTGCCCTAGAAGTCAGTACAAATGCTGAGAGACAGAGGTGTGATTTTCCCCAGGGTGTGATCCAGCCTGCCCAGTACTGCACTCTCACAGCTGCACAAGGCAGGCAAGATGACTGTGCTCCCACTTCAGGTGATTCATGTAATTGCCCAGAGTCAGTGAAGTGAAACCAAACCTCAATGTTTTTATTTGCACACCTTCAACTTTCACAGGACACAATATTAGAGGCATGTCTGGCACAATCCCACAAAAGACATCAGCTGCTCCAGCCCCTCCAGAGACAAAGAAGACAGTCCCATGACTATCTGAAACCTTATGATTCAGGTTGCAGGCAGTGGCAGGATAGAGCCATGGATTTTATTTCTCCTCTGTATTTTATGCAGTTCCTTTATTAGCTGCACTCCTTAAAGATGAGTGGGCAACCTCTGCCCAGCATCACCAGCATCACCAAGAGGAAAGCACAGTGCACCCAACTATTATACCAAAAACATAGTGCTTGTTTTGCCTGTGTTTCTGCCACCAACACAATGAACATGCTACATTAATGTACTGTCATTAAAGGCATAAACCAAATGATATAATGAGAATGTAACTGATATTCCTAAAATCCATCCAAGTCTTAATATAATTAAATCATTATTTCTACCCCCACCTCTCTGTCTTTCAGGGGGTACTAAGATGCATGCCCACCACTGCGAATGTGTTAAGCCAAAGGAAAAAAGAGTATTTTTTTTTCAAAGCCCAAAAGGAGCCATTTAATAGTGTAAAAGAGAGAATAAATTGCTGATCTGTCTCTCTCTCTCTCTCTCTCTCTCTCTCTTTTTTTTTTTTTTACAAATGGCTGGGAGTGTTATAATGTATTTGATTTTTTTTTTTTTTCCTAGAGGTAATCTTAGATGTGGAGTGAATGAAGTGAAGTCTGTTATCAATCCATAACATCTGCTGCAGTGTCAAGTGATGAAATGGGTGACTCCAGAGCCCAAGACAGCTGGGATGGCTTTCTTAATGCAGTAGGGTATTGTGCAAACAAACAGGCACTGATACCGTCTATGGTTGTCACAATTATTCAAGCTGGTGATACATCTTCCTGTATTAGCTGCTTGAGAAGCCCTATTTCTTTTAAAAGTAAACTACTGTATAACAATCACCCATTCTGGTCTCTAACTCAGTTGAGTGCAAACATAATAAAACATTGGAAATAAAAATAAATTAAAATTTGCCACTAGAGCAATAAAGCATAAAATAAGTACATACGAGCTTGGAAAATAAAAATCTACTCACAGTTTATAGAGCTAAGAAATAATGTATACCTTTGTACTTTTATCTATACTGGCAAGATTATTCTGCATCTCTCTAGTGCCTCTCAGTTACTGGGAAATCTAGTACATTGCTCAGAGAAGTTAAAGATTGAGAGTTAGAATAAACAAATATGGATCACTAAAACCATCCCTTTGCTATTACAGAGTAATTACTGAGATTACTTAAGGGGGTTTACAATAAAGACTATACCGAAATGTTTCAAGAACAAGGAAAGAAATTCAATTTACATGTAGGGTCCCCAATATAAACTATCATCAGCCTTAAGTCAGCAAAGCATTTTCTCCTTGCAGAGTATATAGGGGGAAAAAAAAATATAAACCTGCAGATGTTGCTGTTAGAAATGAATAGGACCTGTGAAGATCTGAAAATTGTAATTTGAATTTGAATTATGTCACATATGGAGAGATTTAGCTAAAAAGTTACTTTCAGTCTCCAAAGAGCAAGAAACACGTGTCAGAGAAATGTAGAAATTTAAAGCATCATTTTTGAAAGGAATCAGTTTGGTTAGATTTTTTTTTAATTTTTGAGTTTATTTTTTCTAAATGAAATGATTCAACCTTCAAGCAAATAAAAGCACAATTTTGTTTTGGAAACTGAGATACAGTTGTGACACTTTAAAGAACAATGTCATCAGTTCTGAAGATAGAATGTTTCATTTGCACTTAATATTATCATCAACCTAAATATGTATACATATTGTTTAAAATTATATTAAAATATATAAATATATAAAAATATAATATAGAATAATACACCAATCTAAAGATAATATATACTCTGTGTGTATATATATATTTTTATATATANCTTCCTGTAGCCCCCCTTCAGATACTGGAAGGCTACTCTAAGGTCTCCTCAAACCCTTCTCTTCCCCAGGCTGCAGAACCCCAACTCTCTCAGCCTGTCCTCATAGCAGAGCTGCTCCAGCCCTCTCATCATATTCATGGCCCTCCTCCGGACTTGCTCCAACAGTTCAATGTCCTTATTGTGTTTAGGTTGATGATACTATGTTAAAGCTGAAACACAACACATTTTATTTATTTTAGTCTAATTTCACTTTTTTTTTTTTTAATTTCTTTTTAAATAAATGTTCAATGAGTACCAGGTGTGAGTTCACGCCTGAGAAACTTTTAGAATCAAGTTTTCAGACTGAACTTTGCTTACCTTCGTTCCTCTCACTAAAAATAATAATAATTAAAAAAAAAAATAATCTGACCATTATGAACATGTCATTTAAAACTCACTCTTTGTACATGTGGGAGAGAGAGCATACAGACCTGTGTAACTGGTTCCAATCTCACTCACGATGACAAAGTTGTGGTGCAGAGTGTGAGCTGCAAAGCTAAGGGCTAAAAGGTAAACATGAAAATTAAAATAGTGCGCTTGCTGAAATGCTCTGCCTGATATATCTGCACTTGCTTCTTTATTGTTCTGAATCAGACATACACAGATCTCTCTGATTGATTGTCCTGTCGTATCTGCAGACATCTCAAAAAGATGTGTTCTAAGAAACAGAGGTTGTTTTTTTCACTTGTTAACTGAAACCGGTAAATCGGTTTGAGGTTGAAGATTCTCCCTTCTCTTTCCCAAGATGAGAGTAAGTCACTAAAATGCCAATTTTATGTTCTCATACATTCCTCACTTAATAAAAGTACCTTATTTGCCTAGATGTGTAGTATTGATTATTGCTTACCAAGAGGCCAAAAGAACCCAGAGGAAGATGAATAGATTGTGTTAGTTTAATTTGGTATGATCTGATTCTGTTAGATCTTCTCATCTGATTTCATTTTTTGAAGCAATGAGCAGAGAGGCAATTTTCCAACCTATGACCTTTCAGTAAACCTTCAACTGCTCCTGGCTGCTCCTGAAGCAACGAGGTTATTATACATGCATAGTGTATGATGGCTATTGGGAAAATTCATCAAAGAGCTAGACTGTCTGCCAGGAGTCAGATTGGGTGGCCCTACAGTTGGTGATCATCTGTTCCCTTGTTGACAGGAGAGAACTTGAAGTGGGACCTACAAGGACCATGCAAAGAAATTGCCAAGGATAATACTGAGATCTGTTATCACAATTGACCTAAAACATTTTAAATTCTTAAGCAGCAACATTAGTGCTAAAGCAACATCAGTGAAAGAAGATGCACACAACATGTTGGGTCAGGGAAATAAGGGCATGGTTCAATGTTAGAGTAACTACAGAAAAGTACGACTCCTTCAACTCATGCATGAGAGAGAAGAAAGTTCTTTGCCAGTGCAGAAACCAGATGGAGCTGAGAGATATTCTTGAAGAGGTGGAAAATGTCTTTCCCAGATACCAGTGAAGTGGAGCAGTACCAGCCTTGCCATCATCAGGAGAACCTTCTCTTTATAAAAAGATGACTTCCACACCAAAGATGTCTTTGTGTAGAGACCTGCAGATAAAAAGAACTAATACCTGATTATTTTTCTTGTGTTCCTAAAGAAATGAGCTTCATGCTATCATATATACCATTCTCCCTTTTCATTCCCTAAAAATAATAATAATTAAAGCCTTTTAATCTCTAAAAAGTGTCAGCCAGATGTGATGGAGAGAAGTATGAAGTGTGTCAAAATGCTCAAGGTTTCTACAGCAGCGTGTAGGAGAGACTCCATATGAAGTCCCACATAAGAGACCTCATTTAAGGGAAAAAATGTGGAAAATTCAACAAGTGCAGCACATAAAACCTAGCCATTAAAGTCAGTGTATAATACTGTTTCTGAAACCATTTACCTGTTACAGAGACTGAGAACTGCAACCGAGTGTTGCAGGTAACTTCCATTATTCACTTCTTTCATTCCAACTACTTAAAAAAAATATATTGAAAGCTTTAAAAATGAAGAGATAACCTGCCTCTGTGAGTATGTTCCCTGCTTAATTTTCAAAGCTCATGTCTCCTTGCAGAAAAACACTATCTGAGGTAATTCAGAAAGAGATAAAAATATACGATTTTGCAGTCCTTGTCCACTTCTGTTGCTGTGCCACATAGATCCTCATAAATATGGGCTCACAGCACAGTTGCTGCCATCTTCAGAAAGAGTGTCATGGATTTTGGCGATTCATAGTGTGAGAGTCTGCATAAATCAAATATCAGATTGTTTGCTCTAGATTTCTCCTCCAGCTTAGCTGCCTTAAAATACAAATGCAAAGTATTCTCAAAGGCTCTTTCCAAACATACAAATCAGCTGCAAACTCCCTGCAGAATTTCATTGGCTGGAAAACACCAGTGACAATTACAATGGTCCTTCAGTAATTCAGGCTAGGAATAAAATTCATATCAATACTGGAAGTACTCTTGAGGTTATTAATTTCCTCATAGATGTTCTCCAGCAAAACAATTTTGTTCCTGAATTTTTTTTTGCCTATTCCACAGAGAAATACTGATCTTTATTTTCTAAGGCTGTGCATAGGTTAAGTCATGCTGGCCACGAGAAAGACATTACTATTATTAGCAAATTTTTAATATGTTTTCATCATTCATTGCTTTGGAAACTCAATCAGATCGAGCAGATGATCAACTTGGGAAATTAGTGAAATGCCTGAATGCATTTGAAGCTCATCTATCATGAAGTCTGTATAGAGAGGGTTGGACTATCTTGTATTCTTAATTCCTTCTGTAGAAGTGTTAAGTGAAACATGGAATTGTGAGAGTGAGAAACAGACCTAGATACTATAGCATAATCTTAAATTTACTCCCCTGTAAACCCCCTTGCCCAGTTGCCTCCTGACCCCTCTCCCACTGACTCAGAAGGCTGTCATCACATTTCTAAGTTCTGATTTCCCTTTGTGTCTTTTTAAGAAGAGAGAAGAGGTTTGGGAATTTCCCCCTCCAGGAATTGAAAGTGGTTTCTAGTGCTTTGTCATTTAAAAAAAAAAAAAAAGATTTTGCTAAGGGTATAAAAATCTTGCAAGCAATTTGTCTCTGTAATTCAGATTAAATAATATTGGCACTGGGTGAATGGGACAGAGATTGGCTACATTAATGACACTGGGAATTTACCAGTTACCAAGTGTATATGTCCAGAGCCTTTATATTCATTATTATGTAGTTACATGCATATACTCAGCAGTACCAGAATAAAATGAAACTGGGTTAATATTATACACATAGAGGAAATCTAATACCTGGTTTTGGTGAACAATGTAGATTTACAGGAGGATTGGTATATCAATTAGAGTCCTGTTATTCAGACTGATAGTAATTTTTGATAATAGTACCTGGTATACATTTATGTATTTCAGTCTTGTCTGTTAAATGAGGATGCCTGCAGGACTGAGTAATTTTTGTTTTTATTTTTTTTCCATAAGAAATGTTTCACACAAACTGAAACTTCTAAGTTAACTTTGTCAGTTTGTATTGATTTGTTTTATCCAAACTGCCACTTCCAAGAATGCCCCTAAAAGCTCAAAAATGTTCATCCTATAAGTTGCTATGTTTTTGGTTTGGGTTTTACTTGAATTTCACCCAACCTAAAGATTTTCTTTTTTTAAGTTTAGCTTTTAAAAAAATAATAATTTTTATGATTTCATAAAACTGGTTTGTCACAGAAAGGATTAAAAATGTCAGTAGAAGAACTGTGCTAATATCTCTGTTCTTCTAGATGGTCTTCTAAGGTTCTGGCATTTTGACTAAGCTCCTGAGATTTCAGCTCAAACCTTTCTTTTTTAAACTACAACCTTCATATTTTTGTCAGAATCATAGATATTTTCTTTACCTCTCTGCCTTCCAGAGAATATATATATGCACCAGAATATATTTTTCTTTACCTCTCTGCCTTCCAGCACATGCACCAGAATATATTTGGAGAACACAAAAATCAGACTAAATTTTCACACAACAGGATAGGCACAGTTCTCATTTTTACTCAAGAGAGTGTGGGGTGGACAAATGACCTGGCACTTACTGATGGAAATTAGTCTTCTTTTCAGGTATCTTTTTCGCTGTATGTGTTTAGTTCCAGTAAGTGAAAAAAAAAGTTTCAAAGGTGTAAAAGGGAAGCAGGATTTTTGTTGGGGTGGATATACTTAAAACCAGAAACAATGCTTTCAGTTTGCCTTGGGACACACTTGTTCGTTGCAACAGAATTATTTCCAAAGTAATTTGCTCAGTTTATCCACTTACAGCCTTTGGAAGCACTGATCTAGCTCATGTCACTTGAAAGACAAGAGCTTTTCTTCATGCTCTGGACGTGCACTTGGCTCTTTCTCCACAGTTCCTCCACAGAGGAGGCTGGCAGTATAATTACACCGACTTAATATTAATGATTAATATTTTGGATCCACATGGCACCATGCTAACTCTATCATCCACAAGTACAGGTGATTCATGGTGACAATTTCAGACATGTTACTAAATGCTCATGTTAAGGCAAAATACCAATTCAAGCAAGAATAGCAGGTGCACTGTTAGATCTGAAGTAAGGGTCTCTTTCTTGCCAAAGGATGGATAATTTGCACAGTGGATAAGACTTTTTGAATTTGAGGTTTATATAAGGGTATATGGGGAGCAATTAAACTTTCCTTTTGGAGTATAGAGAAAGAGAAACTACTTGTCAATTCAGATTAAATTTTGTGAGTGGCTTTGACTGGGAAGAAAATGCAAGGAAAAGGAAAGATTTTGAATGTGCACAGTATAGATTTTAACATTTTCTAAATTAATTTTTCTTAATAAAAAATGTCTTATATTAGTATTAAAACCTAAATTTCCTGAACATTTAATTTTAAAGAATTGTATCTTGTCTAAAACACACTCATATACAAAAATTGGAAAAAAATATAGATTCAAATCACATAGAAGCAAAGTGCACTGTTTACTTTAATATCGAGTGTAACATTATGGGTCTGCTTGAAATTATTTTGTAATGAATGCTTTCAGAAATGAATCTCTGAACATGTTATACCAATTTGGTTTACCATTGTTCCCCGGTTATATTCTAGCCTAAAACATCTAATATCTCATGCAGACCCAGCTTTACTTTGGGTTTCCTATAACTCTCCCTTTGAAATATGGCAAGCCTTGATTGTCCTCTCCAAACATGAATACAGTGCTACCATTGCAAATCACAGCTTTTACTGACATATGTCAGTAAAAGCGAGAGATATGTATTACAGCTTTGTTTGTTGCACCATTACTTCCTCAGGAGAGGAAAATAGAATCTGTTTATACAAGTTTGTCCATGGGGGGGGCGGGAAAAAAAAAAAAAAAGAAAAAAAAAGAGGCTATTTTTGTGTTTGTCCTTCATGGGTATAAAGGAGGTGTTGTTTCAGAACTAGACCTAAACCCTATATTTGTGTATTGAGAGAAATAAGATACTATCCAACCAGCCTCTCCCTTCTGCAACATTCTTCTGCTCTGAGCACTGCTCCTACCACTCTCAAGCTAGATGGCAGAAAAAGCAACTCATAAGCAGAAATATTTGCCCCTAATCTATAGCAGGCATCCACTGACGGGCTATGACATTTAGCTGATCATGAGAAGAAGATATCATTGTGTAACTGTGCCTAACTGTAAAGCATCTTTCCTGAACAGTAAATCATTTTAATAAGAATTCAAATGGGCAGAATATATACTCCCATAGTGAGAGAAGAAAAAAGAAAAAAACAAATTCTTCTCTCCCACCTGGTGATCAGCATTTCTCTTTTCTTCCAGACCATTGTTCCTTTTTATTCTCACTTCTGGAACCTCTCAATAAAACACCTTACAAAACTTCTAATAAATAAGACCTGATTCAGGAACCATCCTCAGTGCTCTTCTAGCCTAGGCAACAAATTTCACTACAAGAGAGAGATTTGGCTGGTGGCAATGATCAAATATCTTTAAGAATTAATCTTGCACAGCACAGAATAAGTTATTGCAGTCATAAGCTTCAGCTGCATTAGTATCCAGCACTCCTGGAAGATATCTCCTTCTCTTTTATCAGACTAGCAAGCTACCAATGAAGATGAATTCTTTTGCTGGGTATCATCCTGGACTGAAAAAGAATTTAGTAAGAAAGGGTGACATTTGTCTTCCAATCAGAAAACCAATAAGCACACAACCAGAGGAGGCAAGAAAGGGAGAAATAAACATAAACATTACTATAAGAGATTTTCTAACCTGCAATATTTATATACAAATAGCAACTAGTGCTACATGCAGTACTCTCAGGTTTGTGAAATATATCAAAGTACAGCAAATTGGACTGAGTCCTGAGTTTCCATTTACTTTATCTAACCAGACATATCAATTCTTTTTACTCCAGGCTGATAAAGTAGAACTGCAGCAGACAAATGAGCTGACATAATGTGTTCTCACAAAGAAATGTTGGATTAAAAAAAAACCCCAGCAAACAAAAAACCAACAACCAACCATGACTTTGATTGCCTCTGAGCCTCCTGCTTTACTCAATCCAAATTAGTTGTTTACTCATTCTTTGAGGAATGTTCAATATTACTGGGAGGTTAGCAGAGAGAAAATGAGAGTGCTGGTGAAAGGAGTTTACTACCACTTTCTGTTCAACTTTTAAAAGGCAAAATGGAAGGCATAGGGGCTTGGTGCTGGTCCTCTGTCATTAACAGCAAAGAGTCACTGGATTCAAAGGAAGTGGGATCCACTGTTGAAGTTTACAAGTTCTATTTCTTGAATTCATTGATATCTTACATGATGCCTATTTTAAGTAACATTAAATACAAAAGTATAATTTGAGTTATAAAACAGAAGTATGAGAGATGAGCCAGATGAAAACTAGAAGCTCTGGGATTTGCTGCTATCATTAAGGGAAGGAGTATCTTTGACCACTGCCAGAATGGAAATGGGAGTATAAAATTATAAGTAAATTATAAATTTTATTATTGCTTCTGATCTTCTCAGAAATTGTTGTGTGTTTATTCCTACTGTTTGTTTTATTTGTTTTTGTTGTTTTGTTTACTGAAAATGTCATTAGAACCATTTTACTTACAAGGAGCGGAGTCCCACAGTGGAAACACAGGGCAGGAGCAACTAACTTTAGGATAGCTTCACAGAATGAATACCAGGATATATTTTTTTCTATCCTTAAATCCCATATACCACATATATAGGTAGTAAAAACTGATAGAGTTCTACTGAGATTAGGACTTTAGAGAAAGGAGATATCACTCACTTGTCAGGTCCTCCACAAGTCAGATATAAAGTAGCTAGCAGTTGAATGAGAAATATAAGACACAAGAATTATTAATTTTTTTTTTTTCTTTCCAAGTGTAACATGGTTAACATCAGCAGAGGTTTTGTTCAAGAAAAGGTTATTGGAGTTGACAGCAGCCATATAAATCAGTCATCTACAGTCTCTGCTGTGGAGTGGCAATATATCCAAATACTCTGCTATAAACTATATCAGCTGTCTTAGTAGTCAATGCAGAAATCTTCCTGCAAAGTTCTGGTCTGGTCTCAGATATTGGTTCTCATGTATTTACATTCATACTTCAGAATATCTTCCTTCATCTTGCAGCTTAATGAATCTCTTGGAAAATCTGCTGTTGAGAAGCAAAGATTGCAGACTGTAGGAGAGTAGTATGTTCCTTAAGCATATTGGTGAACAATGCATTGAAAGACATTTTAGAGCAGAGACAGATTCCCATATTTGTATGTAGCTCATCAGTGTTTATGTAGGTCCTTCTCCAGGCTGTTATTTATTGCATAGAATTGCTTAGAGGAAGTTTAGTTCTCTTGGCTCACTGAATACAATTAACAAATAACAAAAAAGCATGAGAGGTTTTGTTTGAGCTCTGGTCATCCAGCACAATGCTGGAACATACTCCTTCCTGTAAGAGGGCCCCCCCCCCCCCTTTTTTTTTTTTTTGTTTGGTTTTTTTTTTTTTTGGGGTTTGTTTTTTGTTTTGTTTTGTTTTGCTTTGTTTTGTTTTTTGTGATTAAAACAATCACCAATCCCAGATTTTTTTCCCAGATGTTTTTTGGGAGATTGGGAATGGCTTCACCTGGAGTAAGCAATCTGAAACCAGGTGAGGTAAGTACTCCTTTAGAGTTATTGAAGGGAATGATGGTTGAGCCTGCAGTAGTACACAGTAATATTGACAGATAATGTAGTAAAGCCAGAATGGTCTGAGATACCTCCTTGAGGTACCATTTATTTTCATTGCTGAAGGAATTGGTTTAGGAAAAAAAAAATTGCATCAGTAAAGCCCTGCATTTTCTCAAAACAAGAGAAGAACTTTTGTGGTTTATCAGCTGACATTCAGTCATGGAGGGTTTTCACATGAGTCTGGGACACTCATCAGAAGCAGAGGCTTGAAGAAATACACCAAACACCATCAAATGTGTGATAAAATCTCAAGCTGATGAACCTGCTAGCTGCACAACAAATTACCCATTGCCAGCTGTCCACTGCTAGTGAAAGGCTGCCAAATAATCCTTGTATTGAAATAAAAGGTTCAAACCATCTCAAAGAACAAACAGATCCTCCAAACAATCTCTGTGCGCAGATAACTTACAAACAAAACAGAGTCTGTGTTGTCCAGTGGATTAATCACTACAAGTACCTGCCATGTTCTCATCACAGTCTTGATTTTGTAGTCTTAAGGAAAACAAAGCTTTCATTGCCTGCAGTGATGTCTGAGATGGTGTGTTTGCTTGTGTAAGGAGCAAAGGATTATTCCCAGAGATGCTTGTTTGCACATATGTGACAGATCATGGATCCCTCTTAAAGTTAGTTGGGTAACAAATGTATGACATGCTTCTCAGTCTGACAAATCCAGGTATGGCATGAAGTAATGAAGTACAATAAGAAAACAAAGATTTTTTTTTTTTCACCTTCAAAACCAGCATTCTTCACTGTATTATTGGGAAAGAATACACGTGCTTAGATGTAGATAGACAAGACTATTGATTGTGCACTTACATGAGACTAAAAGGTAGATGGTTACAGTATTGTTGAATTTGCAATATTTTGGTGGGAAAAATCTCTCTGGAACTAACCAGAAAACAGAAGTTATGCATTGCTGAAGCTTGATTGGATATGTGAGTACCAGCCACTAAAGAACCATGAACTCTAATGGAGTTGGTGCTTCCAATTATAAAACCTCACTGAAGCAAAGGAAAACTGAATCAAGTCAAAATCTGTTCTTCCATGTTAAAAAAAAAAAAAAAAAGAAAAGAAAAGGAAGTCAATATGTCTACTTGGATTGCATATGGGAATACTGACATGCTTATTATGCTGAGCATCAACTATTCCACTCATTTTCACTGTTCTTTGTTACCCATGTATTTATGAACATTGCAAAGCCCGATGAGAAAGACTGAATTTGTCCCCCTAAGGTTTCAATGCCTGTCATGAAAGTGAACTCTGACATCCAGTGGGCACAAGAAAAATGACCAGTATTTATAGAAATAACTGCTTTTGAAGTTAGCAGTCTGAATAGCTCTGGCACAAATGTGTGTATGTATGTATGTATGCATATATGTATGTGTGTGTGTGTGTGTGTGTATGTGTGTGCGTATGTGTGTGTGTGTGTTTGTGTGTGTGTGTGTATGTGTATGTGTGTATGTGTGTGTGTGCATGTGTGTGTTTGTGTGTGTGCATGCATGTGTTTGTATGTGTGTGCGTGTGTTTGTATGTGCGTGTGTGTGTTTGTATGTGTGTGCATGTGTGTGTTTGTATGTGTGTGCATGTGTGTGTTTGCATGTGTGTGTATGTGTATATGTCTGTGTGCGCGTGNGTATGTGTGTATATGTGTGTGTGTGCATGTGTGCATGTGTGTGCATGTGTGTATGTGTATGTGTGTGTATGTATGTGTGTGTGTATGTGTGTTTGTATGTGTGTGTGTGTTTATGTGTGTATATGTGTGTGTGTGCGCGCGTGTGTGTGTGTATGTGTGTGTTTGTATGTGTGTGTATGTGTATGTGTGTGTGTGTTTGTATGTGTGTGTGTATGTGTGTATATGTGTGTGTGTGCATGTGTGCATGTGTGTGCATGTGTGTATGTGTATGTGTGTGTATGTATGTGTGTGTGTATGTGTGTTTGTATGTGTGTGTGTGTGTATGTGTGTGTGTGTATGTGTGTGTGTATGTGTGTGTGTGTGTATGTGAGTGTGCATGTGTGTGTGTATGTGTATGTGTGTGTGTGTATATGTAAATTTAAAATACACTAGCAGAGACTTTATGTTTACTCTTGGATAGGAATATCAGAAACTTTCCAAGCAGCCCTTTCATTTTTCACAGTTCATAGTATCCCATTTCTCTATGGCAGCTCTTTCAAATCTTTTGTCATATCAGAGAAAGTAAGAGAATAAAATGTTGGGTTTACATTGTTATTTATTTTTTGTTTTTGCTATAGAAGAGAAGTCAACAGCTTCATTTCTCCAATTAATGCAAACTCTTTGAATAGTAGAATACTTTGAGCTGTATGTTTCACCATCTCTCATTTTTAATTAACAGACATGAATAATCATTGCTAGTGAACTTGCCATGACATAAACTGTAGGAAACATCGACATCTTGTGGAGAAAAAATTACTTTTTTTCCAATTGATATTGCCATCAAATACTGAAGACAGATAACTTTAGTCAATAATTGAACAGATCTACAGAATCCAGACAATAAATCATTCCATGCATGCATGAAATCATCTTTAAGTACCTCATATATTAATTGTAGTGTATATGCATATACAAATATACATATATGCATGTGTAAACATACATTCACAAACACACAGTGAAACAGTGCTTCTAATACTAGTTTCTCTGAATTGTTGTTTGATTTTTTTGGGTTTTTTTCTTGTTTGGCTTTGGGTTTGGTTTTTTGGTTTTTTTTAATAAACAGTTTTTACTGCAATTTGTGATTATCTGCAATTCTCAGCAGGTTTAAATTGAAAATTTCTGTGTGTTTTATTGTTTTGTTTGTGTGGGTTATTTTATTTTGGGGTTTGGTTTTTTGGTGATTTTTTTTTCTTTTCTTTCTTTTTCCTCCCTCTGTTTAATAGAAAGATAACATTCTTTCACTCCTCAGAAAGTGTGTTAAATGACATAGCCTTGAGCAAAACTGTAGAACTGCACAAATAAAAGATCTGCTAAAGAGGGTACCAAAATGCAGTAGCTATTAAAAAGTGATATTAAACATGTGATTCACTGTGTATTCAATATTTCTCTCAAAATATTCTATTTCAGTCATAAAATACATATGCAGCAGCTCACTGTTGTTAAGGAACATGAGCTGGTATAGAGCAGCAGTGTCACCTACTGGCCACAATCATCTCTCAACAGCAAAAATTTACTAATCTCCACCAGTTTGACTAAATCTGCACCGATCTGTTTTGAATACCATGCCTCTCTGCTGACAAATGCATAAAGAGGAAAACCCTCACCTTTCCACCTCTGGTGCACAGAGAAGTCTATTGTAGGCATGTTCTGGTGACGCAGGAAATAAAGCCATCTCAGTATGTTTTATTTATATGTACGTATATATATATATACACATCATAAGCAGTGGAAATAAGTCCTATGACTGGTCCGAGCCAAGCAGTGTCAGCCCCAGGATTTACAGGCTATGCACTTCTTGGAAAGGAGGAATGTCCCCTTCAAAAGTGAAGACAAAGCAGAGGGTTAGATTTTCTGATGTATGATCTAACAAGAAAGGATAAGTACTGCTATGGAGGGGTAATTAAT
>WBNM01015073.1:0-28697 GCA_013399055.1 Ramphastos sulfuratus | reverse complement strand
ACATCCAGTTTAAATCCCCCCTGCGCCAGTTTNTGTCTGTGTAGATATTTGAAGAGACTTATGTTCTTTCTTTCCCTCCAACCCAGCTATACATATCTAACTTTGGGTCTTGCCTCATAAATCAGTTCTTACAGCCCCTTCATCCTTTCTGAATAGCTCTCTATTTATTAATTTCAAATTACCTAACTGCACATGTCATTTGCTTCAATGTCTCACATGCTCTGAACTCAGCTTCTGAATCTTCATAAAGATTTGGGAAGGGTGAAATCATATGCTGCTTCAACCTTGGGAAATTATCCCAGAACCAGATTCTGGTAGAACACTTTCAGAGATGAAAGTGAAGGAAAAAAAGATTATACAGGAGTAGTGAAATCGCTGTGGTTAAAGTATTTTGAGGTTTACACAGTGTCATAAAGACCTCCTGAGCAAAGGAGGACTGGTATGAAATTCTTACATATCACATGATAAGGATTGATTCTAGGTTATACAATCCTGCCTGCTATTTTTTCCAGCAGCTACTGGAATCCTGCACTCTTATAAATCCTCCCGTAAATCTGCTCTTACTTAAATCCAAGAAAAACACACAGAATCATAGAATGGTTTGGCTTGGAAGGGACCTCTAAAGGTCATCCAGTTCAACCTTCCTGCTGTCAGCAGTGACACCCTCCAATACAGCAGGTTGCCCAGAGCTTTGTCCAGCCTCACCTTGAATATCTCCAGACATGGGACCTCAACCACCGCCCTGGGCAACCTGTTGCAGCTTCCCAGCACCCTCATGGTGCAGAATTTGTTCCTCACATCCAATCTAAAGCTGTTCTTCTCTTATTTCAAACCACTGTGCCTTGTCTTATCACTTCAAGCCTTTGCAAACAGTCCCTCTACAGCCTTTTTGTATCCCTCTTCAGGTACTGGAAGGTCACTATTAGGTCTCCCTGGACCCTCCTCTTGTCCGGGCTGAACATCCCCCAGCTCCCTCAGCCTACCCTCATAGCAGAGATGTTCCAGCCCCCCAAGCATCTTTGTGGCTCTCCTCTGGACCCACTCTATCAAGTCCATGTCCTTCTTATGTTGAGGGTTCCAGAGCTGGACAGAGAACTGCAGATGAGGTCTCAGCAGAGCAGAAAGACAGAATCCCCTCTCTCCATCTCTGGCCACACTGCTTTTGATGCAGTCCAGGATGCCATTGGCCTTCTGGGTTGCAAGTGGTCACTGCAGGATCATGTCCAGCTTCTCATCCACCAGAACTCCCAAGTCCTTTTCCACAGGACTGCTTTCTGTCACCTCATCCTCCAGCCTATATTGATAATGAGGATTGTTCTGAGCCAAGCACAGGACTCCCTGTACTTGGTCTTGTTGAACCTCATGAGGCTCAACTGGGTCCAGCTCTCCAGCTTGTCCAGGTCCTTCTTGAACATCCTTCTTGAACATTATGCCAAGGATGATGGCCAGAGGATGTTCTCTCTGGCACAAGGACAAGACTCAATTCACGAGATGTGCTAGAATACCTGCACACCAAATCTTCAGCAGATGAAAACCCCTGGATGGTCAAAGTTTGTACTGTTAAACAAATTTGTGCATGTGCACATAAGCAAACTGAAAAATCCCCAGTTCCCTGAGGCAGATGCAGGAGTGACTCTGCTCCCTACATGCTGTGCTCATCTTACATAACAACATTCTTTCACACTTTGAAACCCTGAAGTCTCTATCTGGCCATCGCAAGCACAGGAACAGAATTAAAGGCACATCACATACTGCAATTTTTTCAGCAACCAGTAACAAAAGATAAGCACTAAGACAAAAGCAGATGAAAATTCCAAAGCATCCATCTTCAGTCACTCACAGGGAGTTTTCAAGACTTGGCTAGTGAATACCAAAAGCACATCCAGAGTATTGCTCCCCATATGCTAAAAATTCGCATTTGGTTCTATGTTGGTAAATTAATTTCTTGCAGTATGGCATATTAAAACATCTGATTAGCCATGTTGTTGATATGATAATAAAATAATATTTGAATAATTCAAATAGCTACTGATGGATGACCAGCTTGTTTCCCAGCTGACCACAGTGAATCATATTCCTTACCAAGTTTCTCTTTGGCACAGCCAAGTTATGACTACCCTGAAAAAATAAATTCTTCCTCTACTCATCTCTCTCTGTCATCACTCTCTTTTATTTTTCTTTTCTTAGTCCTCTTGCTGTTTTCTCTGATGGGAAAATTGTTCCTACTTTTTCAGTTCAAATTTCACTGGTTTGTATTTTTGCAGTGTTGCAATTTATCAATCTCACTTTAAACTGCCATTTTACTTGGTGTCCGTGTAAATAAATACTGTTAGTTGGTGGCTTACAACCAATCTAAAAATCCCAGACCTCTTGAAGGCACAACAGCCATTGATGCCAGCTGATGTACCACATGAAGAAACAGGTATTAACAGCTTAAAAATGGTAGTCTCTCTGCTACTACTCTCTCTGCTAAACTTCTGGATCTGCCATAAACCACAGGAAGTTTATTTCCAACCTCAAAAGCGTTGTGGACAGATATAATTCCATTAATTTCAGTAGAAGTAATTTTAAGTAGGTTTGTGTGTGCAAGTAAAAAGAAGAGCAGGAAGTAAATAAATGAAGCCTGCCATGGCAAGGCTACATAGATGGCTGCAGATCAAAGCTGTTCTGTCCAGAAAGAGACAGGCACTCCAGTCTGGCATCTTCCATCCAGTTAGACTAGACTGTCCATCCTGCTATAGATGTCAGCATGGCATTGCACCCAGCCACCTGCCCTCTACAGTGCATTATACAGAAAAGGGAAAGCCCTGACATCCAGAGTCTGGGGTTTGATGCCTTAGATATGCTATTAAACATAAAATCATCTCATTGCATTGTTAAGAGAAAAATTACACAATTCAAAGACTGTTTGGTTCTCTGCTATGAGCCTATTGCTTGCCCCAAACAGCAAAGAACTGCAGTAAAAAAAAAACCAAGGAAAGGTGAGATGACAGCATAATAACAAACCCAGAGAAGTCAACAACCACATTCCCACAGCAAATAAGAGAGCTGTCAGTTTAACTGCCATTGCTTCTAGGGTGGTGACCACAGTGCAGCCACAGGATCATATGCCATGAGTACATTTCAGCCTTGCAGATGTAACAAAAGGTTTTGTCAATTATGGAATGCTCTTCTGCATCACAGAATCACAGAATGTCAGGGGCTGAAAGGGACCTCAAAAGCTCATCCAGTCCAGCCCCCCTGCCAGAGCAGGATCACCTAGACCAGATCACACAGGAACACATCCAGGCAGGTTTTGAGTATCTCCAGAGAGGGAGAGTCCACAACCCCCCTGGGCAGCCTGCTCCAGTGTTCTGTCGCCCTCATAGGGAAAAAAATCCTCCTCATTTTTACATGGAATTTCCTATGCCTCAGCTCCCACCCACTGCCCCTTGTCCTGTCATCGGGCATCACCAAGCAGAGCCTGGCTCCAGCCTTCTGGCACTCACCCTATACATATTTATGAACATTGATGAGGTCACTCCTCAGTCTCCTCTTCTCCATAGTAGAGGCCCTGCTAGATATGGATTTTGGGGGATGCCAAGACCACCAGAGATGTGGTGACAGGCTGAATCCAGACTCAGCAGGTTTCACCAGCAGAAGTTGTCTGTTATATTCTATTCAGACTGAACAAAGGAAACATGTCTCTATCTGCCCTTTCTTCCTCCTCACTTCAACAGCCACGTCCTTGTTTCCCCAGCATTGAAGAGCACAGGAGTAATGATGGCAGGAGGCTGTGAACCATTCCTTTGGCAAAAAAACCTCACCAGTGAGGTGCCTCATACAAATTAGGAGCAACTTAGGTTAACTCCTTTCAATTTTGAGAGAGAGAAAGCAACCTACACATGATCACAGAGCTTCTGCAGCAATCAGTTTGTACAGCTTCCATGATTTCTGACAACAGTCTGTTATCAACTCAGGCTGCAAAAGCTGGGCTTAAAATCAGTCACTGTCCCTGTGCCTCAAACCTGGGGCTCACAGAGATACACTAACCTGAGATTTCTCAGAGGAAGTGACAGCTTCTGAAACACAAACAAATGGTTCTTATACCATAAAACTGTTTCACAGCAATGAATAGCCCTTCAGTAGAGTTTATCTGCCTCAATGTTCAGATGCTATTTCCCCCTTAAGCCTCTGAAAGAAGAAAGCTGCTCAATTTACAGAAAAAGAGGGATGTCAAAACTAAAAGATTCAACATGGTCCAGTCCTTCACACACACTCACTTCCATTACTGCTATTACTCAGTGGGCAAAGGCAGATGAGGGAGAATTTTCTCCTTCACAGCTGGCAAGTTCTTGAATTGTTGACATGTTAACCATTTG
This sequence comes from Ramphastos sulfuratus, assembly GCA_013399055.1. Lineage (NCBI taxonomy): Eukaryota > Metazoa > Chordata > Aves > Piciformes > Ramphastidae > Ramphastos > Ramphastos sulfuratus. Next base: position 24,336 of record WBNM01015073.1, on the reverse strand, counting down.
TGTTTAAAATGCAGATTTACTCTTCAAGCTTTACCAGGCTACAATTTTTTTGAAATCAATGCCACTATTCACATATTACAGTGACACTTAACTGCAAGGCAACAGCAACAGCTTGCTTTATTTCTCCAACACAGCTCTTTTCCGGGGGTTGTAAGGTTCACAGCACACTGCAGCATGTGATATTGTAGCTGTGGCAGTGTGAAATGATCATTATACTAAACCTATTTCTCCCTACCAGATAGCTATGACAAAAATATCCAATAAAAAAAAAAAAAAAAAAAAAAAAAAAAAAAAAAAAAAAAAAAAAAAAAAAAAAAAAAGAAAAAAAAAAAAAAAGGAAAAATGTTTTATATAAGGGGGAAAAAAAAAGAAAGGAAAAAAACCCACCCAAAAAAAATGGAATAAATACAGGCACAATGAAAAATGTATTATATTTATTTCCTACCCACCTGATATCCCCAGCTTGCACTGTTAGGAACAGAGAGCTTGTCAGTCATTGTCAGACTCCTAAATATTTTAAGAGAGCTTTCCAAAGACCACAGACACAACCTAGGTTTTCTCCCCGAGGAATAGAAGCAGACAAATCTGGTACAAGAACAAGCAGGGAATAAATCTGGGTTGTCTGGGGAATGCAGGACAGGCAGCTTTTCAGGAACACAGAGTTCACACAACCTGAATTAATCTCTCACAAATCAAAAAGAGCAAGGTCCGGTGCCAGAAAGCATTTCTTGGGGTTTGGGAGGTATTTACCCAAGATGGATGGTTTATTTTTATTTTTAGCAAATGGGTCATGTGTCAAAAAGAGTTTTGGCTTACCAGAAAGTATTCCCAAATTCAGAACAAATGAAGGAGGCAGAGCTCAGTAAGACAAATAAAACACTTTCTGGAGAGTGTGACATTTCTGAAATGACATCTTTCAGCCTCGCAAGGGACAAGTGCCACACACAGAAGTGCATGTGGAGAGGTTTGAACAAGGATCTCTCCAATCAGCAGACCATCCCAATCACAATTTGAAGAAGCATAAATAGAGGCAATATCAAAAGATCTTCCTGTTTGGGGTGGTGAGTTTACTCTCTTGGGATTATTTTTCTCATTTTACAACACTCCTCAGACATTTTCGACTCTTCATCCTATTTCTATCTATTTCTTAACATCTTGGCACTGAAACATTTGCTGCTGATTCACAGGAGCACAGGATGTTAAGGGTTGGAAGGGACCTCTGGAGACCTTCCAGCCCAACTCCCCTGCCAGAGCAGGACCATAGAATCTAGTGCAGGTCACACAGGAACACATCCAGATGGGTCTGGAAAGTTTCCAGAGAAGGAGACTCCACAACCTCCCTGGGGAGCCTGCTCCAGTGACCCTTACAATCAAGAAGTTCTTGCTTATGTTGAGGTGGAACTTCCTGTGCTGTAGTTTCCATTCACTCCCCCTTGTCCTATCCCAGGGCACAAGTGAGCAGAGGCTGTCCCTGACCCTTACTTCCTGACACCCAGCCCTCAGATATTTATAGACATTGATCAGATCCCCTCTCAGCCTTCTTCTCTCCAGACTAAAAAGCCCCAGGGCTCTCAGCCTTTCCTCATCAGGTACAATTCTGAAGAGTAACTTTAATAGCATCTGACACCTATTTCAGGAATATTAATGCCTATGCACAGCTAAGGAGTCCCAACAGGGTTCACACAAGTAAACAAAAGTATTTCCAATACTCAGAAATGTGTGACCACCATTACCAAAAGAGCTGGGAGCTTGGCCTTCTCATGTCACCAAACTACAGCCTTTTAACAGCACACATTATTCAGGCCACCTTGTAGCTATTAGTCCTCTCTCAAAAGCAGGTTGGTTATTTTGTTTAGTCTCTCCAGTCCCTTGGGCATTACATTGCTTGCTACATTCAAATTATTTTTTATTTCTCATAAAGACAATCTTAAATTATGAATGGTCCCTTTCTTCCCTTCAATCTGAACCTGTCTGCAAAGGTAATCTTCTCTATTCTTCTCTTCTCCTGTGTTCTTACATAGATACGAGCACTGCTTAAAGATGTAGGACCTCTGAAAGTTAAAATGTGACTGTTTCAATTCCCTTGAGCAGGTCAAATCTAGGACACCTGGGCAATTTCTCTGATCAGTATTTCTCTTGAACACTTTCTTCCTTATGTATTTCCTTTAGAAATATATTTTAAGACCTAAAGTTTGTCACTAACTTAGTCTTCAAAACACAATTTAAGCAGAAGGACGATGGCAGATTTCCATACAAAAATCCTTTGCAGCTATGCCTGGGAAGCTGTCAGATTTCACAGCCTCAGTCAGGAAAGTCTGGGTCAAAGCTCATGTTGAAAACTTCCAACACCAAGGTAGAATGGATCTTGAATGAAACAGTGTGTTGAAACACCAGCATGCCATGTGTTGAAACACCAGCATGCCATGCCTGCCCCACACAAAAACCAGCTGCTGAGGTGATGGGAATGAGCTCTCTCAGCCCTGCCATGCATTCAGGTTAACCCAACCAATGGGTTCCTTTTGCCATACTTGTGCTGCAGTAATTTATACCTCATTTTCAGACTATGATTGCAATGGGGTTTGACACAATTTACAAGAGAAAACAAAAAGAATGATGCAGCTAAGCCATAGAGTTGTTACACCCTGACTAGCCACAGCCTTCCACAGAAGTGACGGAATTGTAACAAGTGACACAATTTGCTTGTGGATATAGAGAATTTTGTCCTGCCTGTAACACCTCACCAAAGAATTCTGTGTATCATTTGTTCTCACTTCACTTGTTATCTCTTTTCGTTATTATGTGTTTTAGTACTAAAAAAGTATGTCCANGTCTGTGGTGATGGGTTGGACTTGATGATCTTTGAGGTCTCTTCCAACCTTGCTATACTGTGATATTCAGATACATCATAGAGTGATCACAGCATGATTTAGGTTGGAGAGACCTTAAAGATTATCTAGTTCCAACCCCCCTCACACCAGCGCTAGGTTGCTCAAGTCCTCATCCAACCATTCAACACCTCCAGGGAGGGGGCATCCACAACCTCCCTGGGCAACCTGTTCCAGTGTCTCCCCACCCTCACTGTCAAGAATTCCTTCCTACTACTATCTTTTCCTTTCAAACTACAGGTGGCTCAAAGAGGTTCTTCAAAATCTCCAGATTTTAACAATTCATAATCTCATTACTGAAAATTTTTTTAAAGTGAATTAAGGTGCAACAGAATTTGATTAACTACAGTTATAAATCTGGAACTAAAATGAAGGCAGTTCTAAATCAAATAAAATACCTTATTAAAATACACAACCTCAATTATTTATCAATCCCCCAAAATGAAGACCAGAGCACTAAACAACGTATATGAAGTTGGGATTGATCCTGTCACCACATCCTATTGACTGTGAGCAAATAAAGAGACAAGAACAGACTGCAAACATTGTTTCTTTTTTAGAGTAGTTGGGGGTTTTTTTGTGGCAATTTGCAATTTTTTTAACCCATGATGTGAAGTCTTCAGGCTTCTTTGTTACCTCTGACCACATTTGAGCCTCACTGGGGATGACATCGAAAGAGAAGAATTTTAAAGCAGCTAATCCTGTAGAAAAGATGGCTAAAAAAAGAAATGGATCAAACACCTTTTGACAAGTTAATTGATATATAATAGGATTTGTATCATAGAATATCACAGAATGTCGGGGTTGGAAGAGACCTCTAGAGATTGAGACCAAATCCTCTGCCAAAGCAGGATAAGTTAGTCCACCAAAACAAACAAACAAACAAAAGTATTTATGTAAATAAGTCTCCAAAGAAGGTTGGGGATTTAACAGGGCCAGCTCTGAATGCCAAAGAAAGTTGAACACAAATGATTGAACTCGATTGAGCTGAAGAATACAAAGAAATAACTTTAATAAAAGGCTGAAACTACCTGGACTAAAAGTGAGAAAGACACAGCAAGGATGAAAAGCACTTCAAAGAAGATATCAGGAATAAGCAAAAAACTTAGAGGAAAAGAAAGGCTGATTAACAAGGTGAGCCTTGTCTCTTAAGTTAGCCACGCAGTAAAAATAGGGCCTGAGCTCAATCTTTCAAAGGAAAACAGAATGAACAGTGACAGGCTCTTTTTTACCTAAGCAGAGAGGATGAGGAAAATAAAGAGAGTGACTAGTTACAGATTCTTTTGTTCTCAGGCAGATTCAGTGAAAAGCTAATTCTGTGTAGCTCCAAACCTGGGCAAGTATCCCATTTTCTCATAAGAATAATAACAGACAGAAAGGAATGTTTCCAGCATTCTGAAACAGCCAAGACATGAAAACACAATTTTCTTTCATGAAACCTAGAAACAAATGGAAACCAAAATTTTCCCATTATACCATCTAGTTTCATAAACCTTTCTGTGAAAACTTTGTGATCCTAGATCATCATTGCTAAAGCAAGGTTAACACTGGAGAGCACTAAACATAAGATCTGTGTTCCAAGAAAGAGGTGGTAAGCACATATTCATGTGATTTTCATGCTAAATAGACCAGTAATAGGTGGTAACAGAGAGCATGCAGATAGACATGAATGGAGATTAAAAGAAATAAATTCTCATTACTAGTAGATCACCTGAGAAAAATGTCTTATTTCAGCAAGACAGCTAACTACTCATGCACCTAAAACATCTAGATTTAAACTGAACATCTGATAGTGTCCTATAAGAAGTCTTTATTTTAAAAGCACATAATGAGAAATAATATACAGATAAATCACAATATAGATAGAAAATTGCCTATGGAAGGTGCCACAAGAGTCTGTACTGGGTGGGGGCTGAGGAAAGGCAGGTTCTTAAGATGGAGAAATGTTACTAATAGCATCTCTCAGGAACCACTCTTGGGATTGACCCTGCTAAATATATTCCTTAGCAACCTTGGTTCAAGGACTAGATTATGAAATGCAAAGATGACAGAGTTATCAGCACGGCAAAGGACAAGATCCTCACACAGGATGAATGAGGTGACCTTGTGAGCTAGAAAACTGAATGGGATGAAATATTAAAGCAAAAAATGCAACATCGTGGCAAGACAAAGTAATGACAAGGATTTTTTGCTTTAAATTGGAGGTTCAGCCATTGTAAGAAACAGAGGAGAAGAAAGCTGGTTAACAGAATGATTGTGAGGCACCAACATGTTGCAGCTGCATAAAGGCTGAATGAATTCCTGGAACATGTAAGACTTTTCAGTCAACTCAGAGATGGACTGGTCAGATCTCATAGGCAATAGTGTGGAGATTCGTGATCACATTTTCAAAACAAAACCTGGAAATGTGTCCTGAAAGGTTTATGAGGAAACTGTGAGGATGGGAAAACAACCTTCGTGACATTAGAAAAAAGTTTTTCATGGAGAGAGTGTTCAGGCACTGGAATGAGCTGCCCAGGGAGGTGGTGGAGTCATCCATCCTGAATGTGTTTAAGGGTTGTTTGGATGTGGTGCTTAGGGATATGGTTTAAGGTGAATCTTGTGGAGTAGGGTTATAGGTTGGACTTGGTGATCCTGAGGGGCTTTGCCAACCTGGATGTTTCTGTAATTCAGTGAAAAGAGGCAAGGAAACCTTAGCCCTTTGTCCTGGTTTTGAGTCAGCTGAGTCCTGGTAGGCCAGTTACAATAGAGGGGTTTCCTCCTCTACCCCCTCCCCTCTAGGTAGACAAGACAGAAAGGAGCTGAGAAAGCCAAAATGTCAGTTGAGATAAGGACAATTTACTACTCTTTTGCAGGGTTATCAGATTACCCAAAGGGAAAACAAGAGAAAAACAAGAGAAAAGGAACAAGCCTGTGCAGCAGAGAAAGCTGTGAAAAAACACTGCCACCATGCACAGACCAAAACTGGAACAAAAGGGACAATCCTCAACCCAGAAAGGGCTGGGGGTGGGGAGAAACACAAAACCCACAACAGGAAACTTCACAAGCTACAGAATCTATAGAATGTATTACAAGTCCAATAAAGTCCAGCCAGCCCCTTTCCAGTGAGCATGACCTGAGCATGGTACAGAATATATGCTCCAGCCTGCTCTGCTGCTCTGTGCCACTGGGGAGGGGACAGCCTCATTCCCCCACCCCCAGGCCCTTGCCCCTCCTAGAGGGGCCAGCCAGCTTAAACCACTACAGCCTTTCAGCCAAGTTAAAGCCTGAGAATAGATACAATTATATTTTTTTGCCATTATACATAAGCTTACTATGCTTAGCTTTTCCTCATGGTTAGCTCTAAATACAGAGAGAGTGCAAAAGTATTAAATGGCTACATGGAAGTTAGGTCTAATCCATAAGGGCAAAGAAAATCTCAGGCAGGACCCAGCAGTGCCTGACAGCCTCTCACTGGCTGCATACAAAGTCAGGATCTGGCTTTTTGCTCCTCAGACCAAGTGTCTACCTGTCAGCTACTGTGAAAGCAAAAATGCACATCTGCAGATGGGAGGCTGAAGCTGGCTCCAAGTGGTAGCAAGGCAGGAGAGCAAATGACAGTCACTTTATGTATATATATACACACACACACACACATATACACACATATATATATATTTATACATACATACAGTATCAAAAAGCATCTCACAGCAGGTGAAAAGTTACTGAGCCCAAAATGGGAACCCTTCATCTTTATATGATTTTTAGTTAAAGCCTTGTATCAACAGCTTGGATTATGTGGTGCAACAAAACTCTCTCACACAGAAACATATATTCCCTCTATGGCTAATATCAGATTTGTCTTAGCAGTCTGTTCACCCACCAAGTGTCACCTCTTTGGCTAATGGCTTAGATCAAAGGAAAGAACACACCTCATAATGTACATAACCAACTGTGTAATGCTGCTCAGTGGGGAAATATCCCTCCTGTAACACTGCAGTGATTACCTTATGCCTTGAAGCATGAGAGCTGATGATCTTTATCTTACCTTTCATAACTACAAATGCTACTACTGGTCATAAAATTATCCAAGCACTTCAAAAATTCAGCCACAATATTTGATTTGATGACCCTCTGCACTAGGGACTAGCAGGAGCTCACTAGGCATTCACTGTCTGGCAAGTCGTTTGTTTTAAATTACACTTTTATTTTCATATTGCAGAACAGGATTAGAATAACCTTCTGAGTAAGTTGCACTATAGCCTTCATAAAAAACTGTGAGCAGCTAAATCAAACCTTGCTTAAGGGCTTGACTGCAACTTCAACTTATGCTACGTGTCATAATAAATCCACTCCCGCAGTAGATGCCAACAGCTTCCCACTCAGAGCAGGTGGATTAGAACTGTGGAGAATGCACAGAGACAATATCCCACTTCCCCAGCTTTCCACACCAGAGCCAGCACAACTCACAGTTTGCTGCACTGTCACCACTTCACTGCTGCCACTTTCAGACCTTGCAACACAGGAACAAGATCCAGGGAGAGAGGTGTTCCTGGGCCACGCCACCTCCTGTGATAACCCTTAGCTACTCCTTTCAGCAGCACTTCCTGTTTAGACTAAAGTCCCAAAAGGGATGGTTCAGCCTTAAGCCCTTTTTTCTTAATTCCATTTCCTTGGATGCTTAGGTGTGAGAAGTAGCAATATCTTCATTTTCAAAAGAAATCCTCACATCTTTTTCTTTTCTTACTAAGGCAAAATGCTAAGCAAGATTCCTGTCTGAAGAAAACACTTTTTAAAATGAGGGTGGGGGAAAAGAGAGAGAGAAACCCAAGCACACACACACTACATTTTTTTTCCCAGGCAGGTCAGAAGACAAAAAAAAAAAACAAAAACCAACAAAAAACAACAAAAAACACAGACTCAGTTATTAAGCAGCAAATAGCTCACTCATGTTCCTTACCCACCCTCCACAAATACACACAAGCATGCGTGCAGGCTGTTCTGCTTTACATCCCAGAACTTAGAAAGGGGAAAAGGACAGATTACAAGCAAAATTAAAGCAGGAAGTTTAAACAAGCAAATGAGATGTCTGAAAATTCATCTCTCTCCTTGAGATTATGTAAGCAAAGCCACTTGGCTGGATCACACTTGCAGCCCAGTTACCAAAACAGCTTCTAAGAGGAAGGAAAGCTGGGGGAGAGGTGATGGGAGAGTTGTGTATATAGTGAATAAATAAATTTTTTAAAAGGTGAAGCTAACTCTGAAAAAGTAATCATGTTTCAGGGGAAATAAAAATAGGACATTTTATCCTCAAATCAAACCATTCTGTGTAGAAAATTCTGTAAAATAAAAAGGAGCATCTGTCAAAGCCACCACGGAGCCACCATTCCTTTGGCACTAGTAATGTATTTAGGAGGTTGCTTGCTTAGCAAACTGCCATGGCAACCACAACAGTACCTGAGCTACAGCACTCTCCTGAGAAACAAAACACCCTCCCTTGAGAAATAATTTTGCAAAGGTGCAACAGAGAAGAAATTTTTTAACAACATAAGTAACTTCAGTGACTGTGGAGTCACCAAAGTCCAGAATCAGGCCCCCACCAACTCTTTTTCTTTACCCAACAACATCCCTATCAAGCCCATCTTACTGCGTCCTTTAATGTACTCTGATCATTCTCCACCTCTCTATCTAAATTCATTGGCAATGGCACAAGTATATCACAGTATCACAGTATAGCAAGGTTGGAAGAGACCTCAAAGATCATCAAGTCCAACCCACTACCACAGACCTCAAGACTAGACCAATAGGACAACTCTATGATTCTTTTGAAAGAAATCAGTCATATCAGATGCCATTTCATCTTCAAAAGCAGAGTATAAGGGGGTCACAAGGGAATGGTCAAAAAACCCTCAGTTTCCAGCCAAGGCAGTGAGGCTCACTCCTTAAAAATCCAGGCAGGAGGTGCACGTGCCTCACTTCCTAGCTGCAAATGTGGCTTCAACTGGAAAATCTAAGCTGGTACCAAGAGTTCTTCCTGCAATTTAAAATATTATACCTAAAAATAGCCTAACTCAATCTAATTATCCAGGGACAGAGGAAGGATAACAAGAAGGAAAATATCAGCTTCAATCTCTGTGCATGCAAGAATGTTTTTATGCAATGGGGAAAAATAAATAAAAATACTGGAAATGGAGTTTTAGGGTGTTGAATTTGCCAGCAGTGCACATGTCTTAGCTCAGCTCTTTTCTACAGCAGACTGCATGCAGTGATTAAATCAAGTTTGGGTAAAAAAGTGATTGAAAACTCATGTTATTCTGAAAACTACATAATGCATTATTTTTGAGTCCGTTCTACCTCAATTCTCATTTTTAGAAGAGTTATAGTATAGTATTATTATCTACTACCACCAGCACAGGAGGAAGGGAGAGGGTTGAAAGACATCACTCTAAGCTTTCCTTCTCTTGCTTTTCTGACTCTCCTTCTGTTCTCCAGGCTAAAGGAGGAAGAAATTACACAGATCATCTCAAGCAACAAAAGGGAAAATACTGAAGATAAATAAACTGCTGACAAAGGCAGACACCAATTACTTTCTTTTTCTGTCAAAGGAGAAGCTCCCAGTGCTTTTAACTCACAGCTTATGAATGTCACTGACTGACATTCAACTTTTGTGTTTCTAGCAGACTCACTTATTCTCATGCTAAGGTTTTATTTATTAAGCTTCTTCCCCCTATCTGCCTTTTACCTTAACTTTCAGACTGTGCCTGGTGATGCCATTAATACCAAAGGCAAACCAGAGTCCAAACTACAAGCTTAAGCATTACTTGTAATCTCCACATTCAACTTTATTTTATATGAGGGGTTTCATTGTTTGTTTTGAAAAGGTGAAAGGATAATTTGTTCTAACCACACATTTAGACTAACACTCCCAATGGGTCAAATATTTCTTGCTTTTTTCCCTTGAGCTTCAACTTACTTTAAAAACAGCATTTCATATACTATTAGACACCTGCTATTACCAGGTACCATACATGAAAGATGATTAATATACACAATTACTGTTGACTAATACTCTTATCACTGTGTCAAAAACCTGCAATTAAAGAAAATGTTTCCTTTCAAGCATACTTTAGTATGCAGTTCCTGAACAAAGCCTTCACCAATGTTTTGAATTTTTTATTTAGTTTATGAATGGAAAAAGCTTAAGCCACACGAGATGGTGGAGCACCACTCTGAAGTGGTGCAAGAAACCATACTTAAAATCAACTTCTTTTTTAGGCATTCTGAACATAAATATTTTTTTTAGAATAGAATAGAATAGAATGGTAGGGTTGGAAGGGACCTCAAGGATCATCTAGTTCCAACCCCCTGCCATAGGCAGGGACACCTCCCACTAGTACAGGTCACTCAAGGCCTCGTCCAACCTGGCCTTGAACACCTCCAGGGAGGGAGCAGCCACAACCTCCCTGGGCAACCTGTTCCAGTGTCTCCCCACCCTCACTGTAAAGAACTTCCTCCTAACATCCAGTCTAAATCTCCCCTCTGCCAGTTTAAACCCATTGCCCCTTGTCTTGTCATTACGAGACCTTGTAAATAGTCCCTCCTCAGCCTTCCTGTAGGCCCCCTTCAGATACTGGAAGGCTACTATAAGGTTTTACTCATACATAGCCAAACTTCTGTTTAATTTGCTACTGTGCTATCTGCCTCACACTTTACTCCAAGTAAATCTGCAGTAAATTGAACTTGTTTATATAGAAGATGAAAGATGGGGCTTTTATTTCTGCACTGCACTGCAGAGAAGCTCAAAATACAAACCATCTGCTGTAAGAGCTTCCTTCAAGACTGAGGCGCCACTGACAGTCCAGTTAAGCTTCACTATGTAGAGGGATCTTTCCCCATCTCCACTAGTATCTATAATTAATATGCTTTAAGTCCTCTCAGACACAAAGCTTTAAATTCCTAAGTGCTCACAAGAGTGAACTTGTTTAAGCTAAAAAGTTGTAATGCTGGTGCTAAATACAATGTTCAACAATGGCTGAAAGAGCACAGGAGCAGTAAACTGTTACAACTTCTTCATAGGATATAGATGACCCCAGCTTTCCCTGCTCCACTTCAAAAGAAGATTTTATAGTAAGAGCTAGAGCAGCCAGCAGGACTTGCAAGCTATTTACAGTTTCACGTACAAAAGAGTTTTCCAGTGCTGAAAGTTCACAAAGTCATGATCCCACAAAGTTGAAAATTTTGAAGATAGTATTTTCATTCAACAGAAATAGCCTGAAAGTGTTTAGTAATCATCAAGTGCAAAGGTACAGAGTGGCAAAGCACTTTAGCTTGTTTTCAACTTTAAGCAGCTGAGCAGTTGGAGCTACCCCGATGGGACTTGCTCACAACATTAAAAGCTAAGCCAAGGTTGACTTAGCTGGCTGAACTGGGACACAGGAGTCAGATGCTGAAGCAATGATTCAGTTGCATCAGCTGAGCATCCAACTTCACAACTCCCAAAGGATGCAGTGATCACCCAGCAATGGACACAGTCAATACAACATATATTTTGAGGTGAGAGTGAACAGCACCTGCAGTCCATAGCACAGTGGTTACTTCATTCACTGTAGGATGTGAGACATTCAGCCCTTTTCCTCCTTGTCACTTGAAGATCCCAGAGTCATTTCATGACACTAACATACCAGCTAAGGCTTTTGTTTGACATACTTCACAGCATCACAGAATGTCAGGGGCTGAAAGGGACCTCAAAAGCTCATCCAGTCCAACCCAAATGCCAGAGCAGGATCACCTAGACCAGATCACACAGGAACACATCCAGGCAGGTTTTGAATATTTCCAGAGAGGGAGATTCCACAACACCCCTGGGCAGTCTGCTCCAGTGTTCTGTCACCCTCACAGGGAAAAATAATTCCTCCTCATGTTTACATGAAACTTCCTATGCCTCAGCTTCCACCCACTGCCCCTTGTCCTGTCATTGGGCATCACCCAGCAGAGCCTGGCTCCAGCCTCCTGCACATAGTTATAAACATTAATGAGGTCACCCCTCAGGCTCCTCTTCTCCAAGGTAGAGCCCCAGCTCCATCAGCCTCTCCTCATAAAAGAGATACTCCATAGTTGGTGTTCTACAAGAACTTCTGAACCACGTGAGGCTTGTATTTGTTTTACTAATCCAACTTAATACTACCAAGCATTGTTTCCACAGGATTTTTCCTGATTCTCACATTATTCAGTGCTTTCATCTAGAAGATGAAACAAGAAGTATACAGACAAACCTTGCCAGCCTGGCAGGAATTCCAAGAAAGTTGGTGGACAGAAGAATTCAAAGCTGTCTTGACAAACTGGAGAAACAATTCTTCACAGATAGAATGCAATTCAAAGAGAGCAAGGTTACACACCCACACAGAAATCAGAATCTGCCCTGATACTGGGTGGGAGCAACAAATGAGATGGATTGTTTATCCAGCAAAACAGCTAACCAACAGACCAAAAAAACCCACATCAAACCCAAGGGTTAGAAAAGACTATTTCATACGGTAGCTTTTCAACAAAGATTATGTTAGCCTAGCATCTACCCATTCCTGGGATTTTTTCCAGTAAATTTAAATCTCATACATAGTGCCCAAATCTGAAGGAAATGCTCTAAAAGTGACAAGTTGCAATGCTGAGAGAAACAAAAAGTATTATTATCATAAAGCTTTCATGATGGAGCTTCTGTAATTTTGCATCAATAGGATACTGACTCTCACAGCCTTGGATACAACACTGACACCCCAGGGCTCCTTTTTCTTGTATTCCTTTTTTGAACTATCCTAGGAAATTAGGATTGAGACTACAGCATAGATTATCTATCAGAAAAGGTCTGCCACTGGTAAGAACAGCATCAAAGCACTGGGGTGGTTTTCCAAGTGGAAGCTGTGGAATTTCCATTTCTGGAGGTTTTTTAAGGGAAGGTTAAGCAAATATCTGTCAGGAATCATTTTTCTTAAGCTATTCCATTGCTGAGCAAGTAAAATGTACTATACTGATCACTCAGCCCAGTTTCCTGTCTTTCAGTACTGGTTACAAGCCCTATGAGGAGAGGCTGAGGGAGCTGGGATTGTTTAGCCTGGTGAAGAGGAGGCTCAGAGGAGACCTTATTGCTGTCTACAACTACCTGAAGGGTGGCTGTGGCCAGCAGGAGGTTGCTTTCTTCTCTCAGGCAACCAGCACCAGAACAAAAGGACACAGTCTCAAGCTGTGCCAGGGGAAGTTTAAGCTGGAGGTGAGGAGAAAGTTCTTCACTGAGAGAGTCATTCCCCACTGGAATGGGCTGCCCAGGGAGGTGGTGGAGTCACCGTCCGTGGAGGGGTTCAAGGCACGTTTGGACATGGCACTTGGTGCCATGGTCTAGTCTTGAGGTCTGTGGTAATGGGTGGGACTTGATGATCTTCGAGGTCTCTTCCAACCTTGGTGATACTGTGATACTGTGGTTTTTCCTGTAAAAGCATAAGTGAAGACACAAAAGTATAGCAAGGAAATGATAAGTGAGACTAATTATTGTGATACTGTGATGCTGTTATTGTTCATTCTCACAGCTACAGAGTTCTGCCAGCATATCTGAGCATCCTCTGCCTGAAGAGGGCACAGCCATGCTTGCAATCAGCTCCTGAAACCTTCTACAACTCATGACAGTTAATCTGAACATACTAAAGGGTAAACAACAACAAAAAAAGCGGTAGCAGTGTGGACCTGAAAAGGCAGTGTATTGCTATAACATTTAACAGTGACAAGTGGTCTTTTGGTCCCATCCACACAAAACTCTCTCTTTAAATTCTCCTTGAAGAAGAACTGCAAATAGCTTTTTGAAGTAATAAGCACAAGAAAGTATGAGGAACTGTATTCAGTTCTTGGCTTCAACACAAAAGATCTTTGATGTGCAGTGGAACATCTAGTGGTATTGCCATAAATCTCAAGTCTCATTATGGAGATGAAGCCACACAAGTGGTGGAGAAGGTGCTAATTTGTGAGAACAGGTACAAAATCTTAGGTACTGGTCCAGATTCCACTTGGACATCGTTGCAATGGGTAGAACATGGTATAGACAAGAACTTCATGCTGTGAAACTGTTCCCAATATTCTATTTCACTTGATCCTCAAAACACTGGAAGCACTTCTAAAAGACCTTGGATCTCTGTAGGTGGTAAAAGAATAGCACTTTCAAATTCAGCTCTTGAAACCCAGCATTCAGAAAAGAGTATTCTGTTCTCAAAGGGAATAAAAGAACTCAAACAACCAAGCTTATAAACAGTCTGAGCCAAACAATTCCCAATTCTACTTTTGGAATTTTTTTTTTTTCAAGTTAGGATATAAAGCTCCTCAGCCTTTAATGAAGACAGCAAATGAAGCATGAGCCATCATCCAGCTGAATATTATAGAAGTTTGAAATTAAAACTCTTTCTTTCTAGCACAATACCACATTCCTGTGTCTTCTATTTCAGCAGGAAGTTTCTGCTTTCTGTTGCTGACTGGTTCTGATGTCAACATCCAGAATGCTCATCAATCCATATGATCAATGCAGGTAACAAACACACCATTTTTTCAGGTAAGAAATGCCAGGACACACAGAGAGAGAATTTTTTAGCTTTCTGTCAGTGGATTTATCATCTCCTTTCTGGGTGAGACTTTGTTCTTTGTGAACAATTAAGTCCAAAGATTAAGGACAGTAGTTAAATACTGCATTTGGACAGTAGTCACCTCGTGCACACAAACAGCAACTGTTCTTTATGCACTTAACTCCTACTAACCTTCTTTGTTTCAAGTTGTCAGTAAAGATCTCTCACTGTTTTCAAGGATGTTAAAACAGGCATCAAAAAAAAAAAATCAAACTGATAAGTACATAAGCAACCTTTCAGTTGGTCACCACCCATGCAATTCATTCATCACTCAAATACCATCTGGAAATCTCCCACCTGCCCTTAAAATTGATGTAAACATTACAAGAAATTGTTAGCAACTCTACAAAAAGTTATGCCCTAAGTTTTGGGATGCTATACTGTGCACCTAATTTGAGGTCTTAAACTAGGACTACTCTCAAGTTATGATCACCTCTTCTGGAGAAAGCTGTCCATCACTTCACAATATGAGCCAGCACAAACAAAAAGTCCAGCTACTGAATTTATTTTTTGATGATGTATGTTAATGAAAACCTTTTTGCTGGGTTGAGTGACCTGTTTAGTAGACAACCTACCTTGGATTGGCTTGGTCTTAGTTTCCTCTAAGATACAGATACTTTCCTTAAAGATATAGGCACTTAGTCACCAATACCCACACTATGTTCTTTGTGCTGAGCTGGCCAAGAGGAGTGCTACCCTGCACCATCTTGAAGTAATTATTGCAAGGGTTTACTCCTTAGGCTACTAATATGCACACAATTATTACAAATTATTTAGCCTTAAGTAACATAGAAGTAGAGACAACAAATGCTTGGGTCCAAACTGCTGTTTTAGAGGTAACTCTTACTAGCTCCCCAAGATGTATGGGTGTCTGGTCCCTTCACCAAAATCTCTAACCCTGAGGTAGATACTCAGGGTCTATGTATAAAAGCAGAGCATTTCACATCAGTGAGCCCTGCTGAGCAGGAAGCAGCCCATGTTAGTTGACCAAAAAACTCCAAACAAAACGACAGGGGTTTAGCTCAAATCCCATCACTTCTCTGGGCTTAGGGGACCTCACTCCATTTGACAGGGACTCACTTACCTCCACCTCACATTATCCCAAGAACATGGGTACAATGGGCCCAAGTGTGTAGGCTCCTAATTCCTACTTAAGCACTTAAATCACTCATTAAAGTCAAGAGAATTTAAGGATTTAAATTGAAGATTAAGAGCTGAGGGATCTTTAGGGACTGATCCTCTCTCTCAAAAGGTGACAACCTTGTTTTGTTTTTTTTTCTTCCCCTTCTTTTTTCAGTAGAGAAGAGAAAGAAGTAGCTTCTTCCCTTTGTGCAGCAGCCCAACCATTAAATGTGCTCAGACACATTGAGCATCCAGGTCACTCCTCCACTTTAGAGGATTCACACTGCCACTTCCCTGGCCATCATCCTAACAATCAGAGCAAACTCATCTGCAGGTGAAGTTCAAAGTGGTTTATGCTTGGTCATAAAAGGATTCATCAGGAGAGAGTGAAATTCCTCTTGTAAGGCCAATGGTCAAGGCACTTAGGAAGGCAAGGGGGAAGGACTGCCAGCTGGTCTCCCACCTAACAATTGTATATTTTCTTTATGCTGCACTCAGTTTCATCACATGCTGTAACTGCTGCACTATTTGCACACAAGACAAACTCAACTACTTTCCCCTCCTCAAATACTAAATTCTTATTTAATTATACCATGGCTTTTACTGGATACAAAACGTTTGGTCCTAAGCAAGTGAGCCCCTTCATCACCTGGAGAAACAGAGGGATTGCTTAGCTGAAGATTCTACCAAAAAAAAAAGAAAGAAAAAAAAAAAAAAAAAAAAAAACACCACAAAANAAAAAACACCACCAAACCAAAAAAAACCCACAAACTTTTGCAGAAGTACTTTTGTTAACCAGTCCAGATTGGCACGTTTCAAAACACCAGAAAAACACACTGATGGCAAGAGGAAAAAACACCATAAAAACTGAAGAAGACTTCACTCCAACAGCCACATCAGCAGAAGTGTCAGTAGAGAAGAACTGTTATAGTATTAATTATAAAGTCTTCTTCTCTGAAGACATTTCAAAACCCACCTGGAGGCATTCCTGTGTGACCTGCTCTAGGTGATCCTGCTCTGGCAGGAGGGTTGGACTGGTTGACCTTTCAAGGTCCCTTCCAACCCCTAATGTTCTGTGATTCTTACTATATATTGCATTCCCACAGAAATCTCATTTGCTGACCTTACCAAGCAGTACCTCCTGTGACTTTCAAGTTCAATCAAACTAACATTCTATGACCCAGGCTGTCACCCAAGATGTGCAGATGGCTGTCATTTAGCCTGGAGAAGAGGAGGCTCAGGGGAGACCTCATTGCTCTCTACAACTACCTGAAAGGAGGTTGTAGCCAGGTGGGGTTGGTCTCTTCTCCCAGGCACCCAGAGACAGAACAAGAGGACACAGCCTCAAACTGCACCAGGGCAGACTCAGGCTGGATGTCAGGAAGAAGTTCTTCACAGAGAGAGTGATTGGCATTGGAATGGGCTGCCTGGGGAGGTGGTGGAGTCACCATCCCTGGAGGCGTTTAAAAGGAGACTGGATGAGGCACTTAGTGCCATGGTTTAGTTAATTAGGAAGGTTAGGTGATAGGTTGGACTCAACGATCCTAGAGGTCCTTTCTAACTTGGTTAATTCTGTAATTTGAATCAGACTTGATCCAAGTCTGCCTCACTGATTCAAAACAGCCATGCTGGGTTTTTTTATTTTTTTTAATCATATCAAATAGCTCATGGAGTGTTTGCTTAATTTTTTGTCAAGAAAAAAAAAATGTCTGCAGAGCCCAATTCTACCTCTAAGTGTACTTTTCTTTTGTGAGCACATGTCATGTACCCTGCATGTACTGCACTTCTTCATCTGGTTTGCCAACAGCAGAAACAGGATTTTTGCACCGGTTGGTTGCGAGCACTGCTCCTGTCCCTGTGGCAGTTGGCAGGACCCTGGATCATTACTGCTTTGGGGAGCTGACTCCAGGTACCCTGGGAGCCACGTTCTTGAGATCCAGCATGTAGGGAGCTGTGGCAACACAACAATGCTGGGCCCCAGCAAACAGCTGCTGCTATTGTGGGACCACACTGAGCTCTAGTTCCACTGGAAGTGGAATTCAAGGAGCCCACGGAGAGGCTAGGAAGCCTTTTCAGTAACTTTGAAAAACAAGACATTAGAAAAATAATGTCAATGCACAGACAACGTCAAAAAAAAAAAGCAGTGATAAAAGGCTTGTGAAAGCATCTGCATCCTCCTTAAATCACTTGTAAATAGCTCAACTCTCACACTAGAGAGACAGCCAAGGGAGCACAGTAAACAGCAGAATGTTTAACTATTTCCTTCTAGTTCTAGGGCCAGTGACTAAAACTGCTGGGCTAAGTTTCAGAGGAAAATCAGGATGAGCACAGGATACAGCAAAGCTCTCAGAAATCTCAGCTAAAATCAAGCAGCCTGTCAGAAATTTGAAAAACTATGGAGAGTCTTTGTGGTTAACCTGTCCAAACAAACTGAGCCAGCCACACAGTGACAGCCTGGGGTTTGCAGCAAAAGTTTGATGAGGCATGCAGAAACAAGCAGGACTTTGAAGCAGAAGTTACCAGGAAAGCAGAGTTTACTAAACAATGCAAGAGAAGCAGCTGGTGAGGCTTTGTTCAAATGTGACAACTGCAGCCTCTAAGCACAACAGAATAATAGAAAGGAAAAAGAAAACCCAAATGTGTCCTGAATCAGTAAGTTGCATGAAGTCCAAGTGTACTTAGTCCTCCCTGACACAGTTTGGTTACTGCACAGCTCTGACAGCATTCCTGTTGTATGCTTTTAATGCAAAAATTAATTACTTCTATCTGTTAGGCATCCTAAGCTCTGTTACACTAAAACCAGCTTTTGTTTGTTTGTTTCTCTGATGTTTTAATTATTGCAACATGATTACAACAGAGGAAACAACAGCCTAAAGGTACAGACATAGCTAACATCTAAAGTATACTGGGGTATAAATATGTATGAGCATGCATGCAGCTATGGACGATGCTTCTTTCCATAAATAAGCACCTCACATAATCAAAGCTTACTACACTTTTGCTGGTACCTTCACATGTTCATTTACAACCTTCCACAGCAAAGTGGAGGGTTGTAGCCAGGTGAGGGTTGGTCTTTTCTGCCAGGCAACCAGTGACAGAACAAGAGGACACAGCCTCAAGCTGCGCCAGGGCAGGTTTAGGCTGGATGTTAGGAAGAAGTTCTTCACAGAGAGAGTGATTGGCATTGGAATGGGCTGCCCGGGGAGGTGGTGGAGTCACCATCCCTGGAGGTGTTAAAAAGGAGGCTGGATGAGGCACTCAGTGCCATGGTTTAGTTACTTAGAAAGTGTTAGGTGATGGGTTGGACTCGATAATCTTGAAGGTCTTTTCCAACCTGGTTAATTCTGATTCTGAAGGTGATGTGGAGTTAACAGGTACACATGGCTCATTCTTTTACAGGGGGGGAAAAGGAGGTGGAGGGAAACGAAGAAACTGAGCATGAGCTATCTGTAGTCATTAAATGGAAATGCACAACACACAAACTGAATAACAGGGTGATCTGACTGCGCAGCAGCACTCATCCTTATGCTTACATTTCATTATTCACATGACATTCAAGCCAACTGCAACACTTAAATCCTATGGCTATGCTAAAACTGCAATGGCATCTCTTAAGAAAGGCAAACTATAAAACTAGCAAAAAAATCCCAAAACCACAAGCACACTGATTCAGGTTAAGTTAATTATATATAATTACATTCATATATAGAGGCTATTTCCTCTCTCTACACCAATCATCGCATCACATTATTCCTCTAATTCAGCCAAGCATTACACAGCAGCTCAGTCCTGATGTTGGTTAAACAACTGCAACAAAAACATGCTTTCAATTTTCTCAAGAAGTACTTTTTCTTTATACAGCCAAGCAACAGCCTAATATGCCCCACTCTATAAAACTGACCTATGAGAAGACACACAACTGCCATAGACACAAACAATATTCCCCCAGGCTTTAAACGCATCCCTGATCAGGAGCATCAAAGAAGAGCAGCTGCTGCTGCAGTGCAGGCAGGCCTCACTCAGTTTATTCCCTATAGCTCCAAAGAGTTTAAGAGATGAGACAGCCTTTCTATCTACAGGCCAAAATACCTCCTACTGTTAGACAAATATTTCAAAAAATAACAGTGCAGCTTTTACATTACTTGTCGGGAGCTTATTTTTATGTCACAGCTAAAAAAAAAGAATGCAGTATCACCTCTTCAACTTCAGTAACATTCTCTTCCAAGACTTAGGTTGAAGACATTGCACCAATCAATCAGGTTCTAGAATCAAAATCAAAATCAACTAATTGACTTGAGAAGGGAATAGATAGCTCATGCCCTCTGTATCCTTAAACCAGAATGATGGTCTCATGCCCACATCGCAACTCTCCAGTGTCAGAAAAAGCATCTCAGGCTCCTTCATGTTTTTCTTTTGGAGGGCAGGGAGTTACCAAATGTAACAGAAACTCATACAAGGTAAAACCAAGAACCAAAAACCAAGAACCAAAAACCAAGAACCAAAAACCAAGAACCAAAAACCAAGAACCAAAAACCCAGAACCAAAAACCAAGAACCAAAAACCAAGAACCAAAAACCAAGAACCAAAAACCAAGAACCAAAAACCAAGAACCAAAAACCAAGAACCAAAAACCAAGAACCAAAAACCAAGAACCAAAAACCAAGAACCAAAAACCAAGAACCAAAAGAAAGTGGAGTCGCCATCCCTGGAGATGTTCAAGAAAGGACTGGATGAGGCACTTAGTGCCATGATCTAGTTGATTGCACAGGGCTGGGTGCTAGGTTGGACTGGATGAGCTTGGAGGTCTCTTGCAACCTGTTTGATTCTATGATTCCTTTGTTTGGTTGGTTTTTTTTTTACCACTTTCTCACTGTCTCAGGTTTTCTCAGCATCACCAATTCTTGAGAATTCAATATGCCTACTGATTTCACAGGGGTCAGATTAAGGAAGAATGTCTCTGGTTTAGTAATAAGATCAGAGTCCTCAAGTTGGTGGCTTTAGAATTAATTAAAATACAGGAGAACCTACCAGGGGAAGATTTATATTCAAAGGATACTATGGCTAACAGGAATATGTTTACAAAATCAATGAGAACACAGCACAAAACAGATACAGTGCAGGGGAATTCATATTGATTAGATTCCCATGCAGTCCAAGACAGAGGTCTCTTTTCCATGTTCCTTATTAGTGCTTTTCAAGATTTATGTGAATTGCAAAAGAGATGTAACTGAGCTCCAGTTATTTATACAGTATGAACTAAGGAAAAAAAACCAAAAAAACCCCACACACCCACGAAAAAAAAAAACAAAACTGAAAGAATTCCACTCACCTGAAACTGAAATTCATTTGTTTCCAAATGCTTAACGAGAGAGGATGGCTCTGTCCGCCTCCACATTCATCATCTGCTGCCCATTAATGAATATCCGATAATGCCAATGCTAGGCAAGGAACAACTGACAGAACCTGTTAGCACACAGACTGTTGTTGCTTGCTTTGTGCACCCACAAACCAAAACCAAGTCCTCCTGGCAACCAGAATAGCTCATGGCAAAAGCTGTGAGGCTTTGTAAGAGCCAATGTTCTGTAGCCTGGTACATAGGATAGCGCTGACAGCAAAACCAGCAAGGTGCTAATTACTGAAAGCTGTGTTGGTGCATGGCAGCCGTTGGCTTGTCAAGCATCGACTGCCCTACCAGCCACAAAGGAGGGTCCTGCTTCAGCCAAATTTGATATTACTGTTTGTCCAGAAGAAATTACTAGATGAAAACCACACAGAGTGGCAGTGCCAGGCTCTGAATGGATTCTCACAGAGAAGAGAGACTGGAAATTGTGCTTTGTGTTTTTTTCAGAGATCGCTGCTGACCTTTTCGTGATAGCACTGGTTCAGCTGGCTAGACCAAGAGCCAAAATGCAAATGAAGTCACCTAAGGAGTAACAGGTTAAAGCAAGCCAGAACAGAGTAGAAGGCCTGACCCTCAAAGGTTGATGTCGCCTGTACAGAGGAAACTTTTCATTAACACCACAGTGGTTCTTAAACAGACATGGTAAATCCAGTGAAACAGTGCTTAAGTGAAAAGTCATTCACATGCATGAACCTGGCCTCTCTGAGATTAGTGTCTTAAGAGTCTGAATCAGTCTAATTGCCAACAATTAGATGGATGCAATTGCCAACAAATACACGGATTCTAATACCTAGCAATGACCTTAGTGCTCCCATATACTTGCCCAGTTTTCTAATTTGCCAGTTAAGTTACAATCAAGTCCATGCAAGTACTGCAAAATTATTTTTGCTTAAGGAATGCACAGCTAAAAACAATGCCCAAATTACAGTGTTAAGGAAGAGATAGCTTCATGGAAAGATAATAATCAGGATTACTCCTACTCCTGGAACCAGGAATGCAACAGCAACAATTTCAGACTGCCATGGCATCCCGTGTAAGACAGATAACAGCACAGGCACAACACCATGAAGCTCTGAGTCAGGTCTACACAAAACTGAATTTTACTGTATTATGCATGGAGGGCTGGAAAGCAAAGAATTAAAGATCTGAGTGATCTGCTCCTGAGTAAAGAAAAAAATAGTGGGAAAGGCAACAGCAACTTCTTGAACATCAACACAAGGACAGGCCCTACTTTATAATCTCTCCCTTGGGCAGCAGAAGGAGCACCACTAAGTCCTGTGTCTTGGGCCATGATACACAGAAAGCAGAGAGCAAGCACATGGCCAAGCTGCTATGATGGAGAGCTGCTGCCCCAGGAAAGCACCTGCTTTGCTTATGCCTAGAGCCAGCCCTGAGGCAACCAGTAATTTTTCAATGCAAACTCTTTGCAAATTAGATTTTGTCTCCTTCCAAAGCACATCATGTCTCTGTGCTGACACTAACTCACATTCATGACTGAAGATGCTGCTGTGTGTTCATGTAATTATCTCAGCACTAATAGCTACCAATAGGTACAGACACATCCTCTGGTGAAAGCTTGAAGGGAAAACATGAGTCATAAGAATTAGGGAAACAAAACAATGAAAGTGAAGATGAGAAGTAAACAATCCTAAGGAAGATGAGAGACAGAAAGGAGTCTGCACCGACAATTTCATCCCAAGCATTTTCAAGCACTTTATTAAGCCTTTAAGAAGAGAGAAAATAATTTTCTGCTATTGAACACAGTGATCCCTGCAGGAACAACTGGTTTGAGGCATATACAGCTTCAGTGAGGGACTTCAGGACAAGATATAAACACAACAACTTCAACAGAACCAATAAAATATATATTTCTTTTTTACAAAGGTTTTAATAAAATGTAATTAATCTGAAACTACCAAGAGTAAGAAGCACAACCAAGAGGTCTAATCTAGAAATGAAAGAACTTCAAGTGCTAAGAAGAACAGAGAGTGGGGAAATTTCTAGGACACCCAAAGGTTAGTTTGAAATCTACCTTTTGTATATGAAAAACAGGTGGGAGGTAAAAATTAATACTAAAAATACTGTAAAAGTCAGCAAAGCAATAGGAAACTACCATCAGTTTGCAGATGATGTACAGAGTTCTGTACTCCTTTCACTTAGCTGAATCAAAGACTTTTTCTAACTCTTTACAATTCTTTTTCTCCAGCCTCCAAATAAAAAACATTCAGGTAAAAGAAACAGAGAATTAAATAGAAGTAGATGCCTCAGGAAAAAATGAACCTTTTAAGATGTTTGTCAGAGGCAGCTCCCTACCTAAATGAAATTGATTCGTCTGTCAAAAATCTCACAGATTAAGAGGAATTATCATTCTGAAAACTAAATACATGAATATTTTACAGGATGCCTTTCCTCAGCTGTCAATAGCATTTAACAAATAAAAATGGAAACAAAGAAAAAAAACAACAAAACAAACCATCACAAAACTTAGTTACTACTTTATAAGCACTTTGCTTACTTTTCTACACTAACTTAAGTCTATTTTGTGGTATTATTGTGCTGGCCCTTATCATCCAGTAAACCTTACAACACTCCAGCAAGACAACAAAGGATTTTCTTAACACTATTATCCCAGCTTCCAGACAGCAAACCAAACCAGAGAAACCTGCCTAGATATATACCAGGGAACAGACAAATCCTACATTCATTGAAGGTCCAGGTAAAGCTTCCTTTTCACACCAGGACACAGCAACTGGCAAAAGCAGTCTTATTTTTAGTTTCAGTTCAAATATAGCTCCTCATGCAATACAAAAAAGAACATAAGATGCTGCTCTTTTTCTTAACTGAATTTTGAAATGTGTTTCCATAAGTGATTTGCACTGGGGGGAAAAAAAGAAATTTAAAAAAAAAAAAAACAACCAACAAACAAACAAAAAAACAAAACAAAACAAACCCCACAAAACCAAAACACAACACCCAACCAAAACAAAAAAAAAAAGTGAACTGATTTATAACTTGAAAATAAAACTTAACACAAATCTATAAACCAAACAGTCCCAATTTCAGTTGTGAGCAGAAACACATATGCCCATGTAAACCTACTACATCTGCAAAATGTCAGATAATGTCTCTTAATAAATTCAGAACAGATTGCACTAAATACAGGCACATCCTTGAAAATCAGTGTACAACTTGATTCCAAATTAATCCCAACTAAAGCCACGAGGAGAAATGCTGGGAAAGGCTGCAAAATGTGCATAATGAAATCCTAAAGAGGAAAGCAGAGAGTTAACCACAG
>WBNM01015072.1:429225-445634 GCA_013399055.1 Ramphastos sulfuratus | reverse complement strand
AGAGAAAGAAAAGGAAAGAAAGATAGACCCTAGTGACACTCTGTTCTCCCACTGATGACATTGGCTTTCCAGCAACGTGGCTTTTCTTCCTTCAATGGAAATGTTCTGAAGTGTCAATAAAGACGAAAAAAAACCATAAATAGCCCTGAAGAATGAGTTTTTCCAGTGCTTTGGCACTGGATCGTGAAGCACATAGATTTACTACAGAAAAAAAAAAAAAATCAATTTCCCAAACTAAGTTACATGATCAGAGCATGATCAGTATCCTCAGGATACAATCTATAACACCACAACATCACAAAGGTTGATGATCTATTTGCGCTGCTGCCCATACTCAAAACCAAGCTGTCTGGAGTGATCTTAGGTGAACACTTAAAGCAAATACCCTCACTTCTGATCTTAACAAAGCCAAGATAACTTTCTGCATGAGTAACCCAACTATTGTTGCAACACCTCCCCACCCCCAGCCAAACAACAACAAAAATTCAACCCCCTTCTCTTCTCCTACTATTTCTTAGACATCTTTAAAAGCCCAGGGCTTGATCTGAACTGCCCAGTTCAATCAATAAAGTCAAATCCAGTGGTGTTACATCCCAACGTAAAGAAGCATAATTGAGACCAGATTTTGGCCTGAAGAACCTCTAAAACTATTTCTCCTCCCACCCCCAGAAGAGTCACATTTCCAAAGGAAAAAAAAAATAAACTGAACAAGTCATGCCAACAGGGCAACTAAATTGTAAAGGAGAGGGAAAATAAAGTTAAAAGAACACTTTAATAGGAGAGACAGAAACTTTACCAAATGGAGGCTCCCGGTGGCAACTCTCCAGTTGCTTGAAGGATTCAATCAATTTGCATAAAATACAGCAGAATGCAGCCACCCTTGTATACATGGCAGCAGAAATCCCAACTCTGCCACCTCATCTTTTGAGTCTTTTAGTTGTTATTATTGGGCTATTTCTAAATTATCTGTTCCAGGCAACCCTGTACTTTGTGTTGTCCCCTCAGATTGACAAGCACCAGCTAACAAAGTGGTGTGTGTTTCAGGGTGATGCAGGTCCCACGTGAAACACAGCCAGCCCTTGGCAGGGCACTTGCATAGTGCTGCTCTAGTAACAGCTACAGTTTTTGCTTCAAACCTGGTCTCACAAAACAGACACTGGTCTCTGAGGCAGGTGCTGCACACCTTCATATCCACAGCCCAAGACAACACAGTGATGAGAACAGCTTTCTGCCCTGTCCCTGACTGTGCAAAAGGGTAGCATCCAGTCCATTGCTTGCAAGTCCTAATAGGGGAATTAATGAGGGTCCAGCTGGCACCTTCTGCATCCTCCATCTGAGAGTCAAAGGTGCTTTCTGCCCAAGGTTCTCCCCAGCAAACCAAAGTTTACAGTGTCCATGAAATCAGTCCTCGCCTGTTAGTGAAGAAGGGTTCCCTCACTAACTTCCAGGTAAGCCAGCTCTGAAGCTGTTAAATCTACCTCCTACAGCCCTAAAACTTAGAAGAAACAAGCATAATGTCCCTGAAGTACATGGCAGGGGGAAGAGGAAAAGGAAGGAAAAAAAAAAGGAAATGTCATGTGACCTGCTTTTGATCGTTGTTATTTCAGTGATAAAAATCACAGGTTGCCTATAGATCAGACAGTGCCATAGTGGTGATGGAGCATGAAACCTTATTTAAGTACCACTTTGGAGTCCCCACAGCCCAGTTGCTGACCACATTCCTGCCATTACACCCATGGCTTTTCTTGGACAAAAGAAGCTAATCGTCACCAGTTGCACTGTGGAGGAACAAGAGTTTTCCACGTTTCACACTGCAGTACTGATGCCACAGCTCAGTGTCTAAAGGGAAATGTAATCGGATATGTGAGTTGTGCGAACGCCGTGCGGGGAAAGGAAAAAAAAAAACAGAACAGTGAATATACCGGGATAGAAATGTTAACAGACAGAATTCCTGATTTATGGGCAACAAGCAGGGTTCAAATTGAATCTGCATTGCCTCAGCAAAGGCATCTGCTTATTGGACGACTTGTTTTTTAATGACCCTTCAATGTTACTTTCGCGGAATCCAGTTAAAATGCCACGTTGAATAAGGGCAACTCTGTGCCTTGTACGGCCACAGCCTGGTGCTGGGGTAAGTTTGGGACTGTGTGATTTGTAGAACTTCTACTCTGATACTTTAGGAAAATCAACACAATCTAGACAGAGAAAAGAAATATAAGAGTGAAGCCCAAAGTGCTGAGTTCTTTCAGGCTCAGGTGTGGGCGAGCCAGGCTTTAAATATTATTTCTGTTTAATCACACAATTGCTATACAAGGTCTCAAGTGGAATGGAACAGTAACAGTTTATGTGCTTACTAGCAACAATATGGATTTTGTCACAGGAAACCAGTATTTACTGTTAAAGTTATTAGGAATTAATTATGTTCCCTGTATTACAAGGTAAAAATATTAAAAAACAAAGGTATTTCTAAAGGAATGCTTGGTTAATTCTAACAAAGTAATAAAAAACACCCTTGTTTTCAGACAAGGGTCCATTTTCCTTTTAATACATACTCAAGCTATACCAGGCCAGTGACTGTGTTAAGAAGCCAGTGGGTAATTCACACTGCGTATCACACTACAACAAGGAAACTGGTGCAGATGTACAGCCCAAATAGCTTACTCCCTACTACCACACCAAACAGGTGGACATTTAGCAATTTCCCATGGCTACCTAACACTGATCAAAGAGGTGCCTCATCTCGGCATCAGCTCGTCTCTCACTGGCATGGTCGTGAGGAAACAAGAATCCATTCACTCCAGAAGAACTCAGAGTGACTGTGCACAAAAAACATCCCAGCACTTTGGTGGAATGTCAAAGCAAATCGAGTTTTACAGATTACAAGAGTACCAAAAAGCCTTGTTGGAAAAGACAACACAATTCATAGTGCTTGCACCAACGTAACACGCTCATGCTATTCACCTTATTAAATGGGACAGCTACCAGAAAGCTAAGGAGTAGCCTCTGAGGGCTGGATGTTTGACTTTTCTAAATTGAGGAGATGAGGGTGGGGAATAACATGGCAAACACTATAATCAGACCACTTACGCACTATAAACTTTAATAAGGAGTCAAGTCCTTACTGTTTTCAGGGAAATTAGAGCAATTTGAGATTCTAAAGTATCCCATGACCATGAGTTTGTCCGGCAAGAAAAGCAGATAATCCACACTAGATGGGAAAGTCAGCCTGCTTTCCTTGGTTCAGCTCTACCACCGCATCTTCCCTCTCTCAATGAAGTCTCAGCTGGTACTTTGAATGGATGACTCTTAAATTTGCAGAAAAGACAGCGAATGCCACACAGCTTTGTTTCTAGCCAGGCTTATTTAAAGCTCATCTGAAGTTTTCACCTCCCGGATCTGTAAATGCTGCTGCTTATTCATAATGAGGCAGAGAAGTACTCTATTAATCAAACCCAGCACAACATTTTCTACAGGAGGCACTCATGTGAATGAAAGCAGCATATGAGGTTACACTTAGCTAGGAAGAAAATTACAAGGGGATCTCAGTTTTTGTGCTTCAGGGCATAAGCTGATCACCAGATGGGGTCGAGAAGAATTTCACCCTCCTTCTTTCCTAGATATATTGTTACACAATAGGTAAACTATGGAGGCACAAGGAAGAAAGCTGATTATAGTCCCAGTTTTCCCCTTGTTTTCTTGGGAACTGTGTTCTCAAACACCACCAGATATGAAACAGTAGGTTAGAAAATATGTTAGGTCAGAAAACATATTAGGCAGCCCTTACCTGGAAAATGGTATACACAGGAGCCCTGACTTCACATGTCCCCACATGTCCACACAAAAAAGAAACACCTGTTCTGGCAAGCTGGTGGGCAAGCAGGTACCATGTAATGGGCACTATCAATGTTTTACTACATTATAAATATTTCACATGAGTTAAAACTAGACTTCTACATTTGAGAGAACTTTGTCATGATGGGAATTATTTCAGTTCTCTGAATGCTTGGTGTTTAAATTAACCCACTTACTTCTCTTTCTTACTGCAAATTAATAAAGCAGTTGAACTTAACAAGGAAGAAAAAGAAAGAAGAAGAAAGCCACAACACTCTGTTAAAACCACTAAGTTTCAGCTGGTATCATGTCAAAACCACTTGAAACGTGAAACCAGAAATCTTTCTAGGTTGACTCAAAGACTATGTCTGTACTAGGAGTGCTCTACCAGTAAAGGAATACTGATGTATAACACTAGGTCCTTGTGTAGATGCAATTGCAGCAGCAAAACTGAGTTTGGAATCAGTCTAGTAAATTGAGCAGAGGGCTTTGTTGACAGACTTGCATCTACGTGAAGTTCTCCAACAGTTCTAACAAGTGAACTGGTTGGGGCAACATCTCTTCATATTCTGGAGAGAAACAAATACATCTGCATAAATTTTGAGTGTAGAAATAGCCAAAATTAGGTGGAGGTTGTTTTGAAACTCTTTTAAAACATTTAACCAGCTCTGAATTTAGAAAAATGACAAAAATGGCTTATTTTGTACTCTTCAGTCTCGTGGCAAGCTTCTGGCACAGCCGCAGTTAAACATCTTATTTCAGTCTTATAATCTGGGACACATGGTACTTTATGATTTCTCTCAGCACAATGAAATCTGTCTCTCAGCATGCAATCGTAAATGTTGCACACAACCCTCACAAACAACCTTTGGAGATTTCTCCATAACCCAGTTCATTTACTGTAACAGTGGTCAGCACTGGTGCTGGAAGGAATCTGCCACGTGAGAAGACTGTATTATTATTCTGACAGAAAGACCATTAAATGCTGACCACTTCCCTCAACACAAGTGAAAATAAAAAGGCTGGATAAAAATGTTCATTCTGTTACACAGTAATACATACTACTACACACATGGAGAAGAAGGCAGAGCAATGTGGCAGTTAGAATTTGACCAGATTCCTACTCAGTTTACTCCTCTTGACTATTTTGGATTATTTTTGATTTACGGCAAAAGGATACTTTAAAAAATAAAGACATTTTCAGCTTCAAATGCTACAGAAATATCCACTTCCCACCTAGCTTTGCTTGGAACATCTCTCTCACTCTGTTAACAGCCTCTTTTACTGCAGTTGAGACACAAATATCCATAAGCAATTACTACTGTTGCCTTTGCAAGACAAACCTATGGTTCTGTCTCTTACCTGTAATCTGACTCTGTCCTTGTGGATTAAAAGGACTTGGTGCAGAGTTCAGAGAGGGCCGTGGGCTCTGAGTCGGGACCCCTACTCTCATACTGGGATGAGGAATGCGCCCTAAATCACTGAGGCGTTCAGAGAACAAACTAGGTTTAGAGTCATCAAGCTTCTGTCTGTGCCCTGGAAACAGCAAATCATAAAATAAAAGTGTTAATAACAAGATTTAGTAACTTAACATACCCCAAAAAAAATCCCCAAAATGGACTCTAAGGACCTGTTATTAGATTTAGTGGTGGTATCTGAGCTACCCCCAATAATGCAGTGACATTGGTGGGGGAATTTGTGCTTTGGACATGTTCATGCTGGTAAAAGCATTATCAAGCAGAACTGTGCACATGTGGATGTGTAATGTTGTCATTTGGGTCAAAATAAGCATCCGTGAGGACACCCACACAAGGTCTTTTTTTGTTGTTGCCTTTTTTTTTTTTCCTGTTTTAACTGCACTAGGTAGTTAAAGAGGTAAACTTTATTTTCCAAAAGCAAGTCTCATATATAAGTGCAAGATATTAAGTGGGACGATTATTGCATGCCTGGTTTATATGTTGCGGATGTCTGCTATGAAAATGTAAGCTTTCCCTCTCTCATTTTTTTTTCTTTAACTCTGTCACAGCTACTCATTAGCTTCCACTCCCCTAGGAAGTTTTCAAAAAAGTAGATAGTCACTGTCATTTGAGAAGAGCAGTGTCACAGAAGGAAAATCTTGAAAGCTGCTGGCCACTCCCTTGTATGGTCAGACTTCATCAGTGCTCCTACTTCTCTCCCTCAAAACAAGCTAACTGCCTTAACACCATATGACTGCATTGGGAACACTCATTTATGGGTGCTTGGTTGTCAAAATCTAAAAGGGAAAAACAGCAAAAGGAACAGGATGCCCCATGTGATCCTGCTCATACTGTCATTGAGATGTTTCAAGAGTAAAGGCTTTACTTCTCTAATTGTTGTATTTTTGTTCCTAAGTTAATTTCTTTCCAAACTAGTTATAGGATGGATGCTCCCTGTCCCATATCGCCTTTGAATTCAGGGTGCAGAAGGTGCTCTTTCTATCATTCGACATATGGAGAAACAGGCAGAAATTAAGGTCAGCATTAATTTTACTTAACTTTAACCATTCATAAATCAGGCATCTAGTCTAAACTCTTCTCATGTAGACTTCCTCTGCAGTTAATGGAAAGAAATAGCTACTTCCAGAGGGCAATTCATCTGTCTTTGACACCAGTCTTAAAAACACGATGATTCACCTTCTGAATTTGCTTTCTCTTCCTTCTCTCATCAGAGAGGGACTACACATGACTAGTTTAATTAGACAGCCTCACCATTAGTCAACATTAAATGGAATGACTCTCACCCTAAGTTACCAACCAAGGTCAAAAAAAGCCTCTAGCAGAGCTGAAATGGAGGCCCAGACCCCCTATCTGCAACCCAGAACAATGTGTGCCTCCATCTCTGTAAGCAGTACTGGGCCACAAGCAATAACTGGGTAGGATATTTTAATGCTTTTTACAGTAAGAAGGATTTCTGGTAGGGTTTGTACTTGAACCCTTACATATGATCCCCAGTGGCTTGAGATAGTTCACATTGTCGCGCAGCAGTTTGAACACAGACATCTATCTGGAATCTGTGAGAGTTCAGCTCTGTGGACATAGTCAGACTGTTTCATTGGTCTTATGGCCAGAGGACCAATTCTGGTATGGGCTAATTTCAAAAGCACCAATGAGGTCACCAAATCTCGAAATTGAACTATCAGACGTCTTTAAAACCATCTGAACTATCTCAGCTACCAGAACTCCTTTTTAAAATGCTGTTTAACGATACCTCTCTCACCACAGTACTGAAGCACATGGCTTCACACCATCTAGCTGGGAGCACAGTGCCTACATGACATACAGGCAAAGTGATGTCAGTACTGGACAGTTAAATTCAAATTAGATCCAGGAAATTTGATCCAGGAGGCAAAGAATCTAGATGGAATTTAATCTTAAGAGAAACTTCTGTGTGATTCTGTGATTCTCTGGCAAGTTAAAAAAATTAATTAGTTTGTCCATTATTTTGTACTTTGAAGTATGATTTTCCTCCTGCAAGATGGCTCAGTCAAAAAGCTCAGAGTGGGCAGGAGACTTTTCCTTAAGGAGAAGGTGCCGCTCCATGAGCTGACATAGGTAGCTATTCCTGTCGTCAGGAGGTATCAGCCACTTTAAACGGGCAACAGTTTTTTTTGTAAAAAGTTCATAATGGCAGCTTAATTGACAGGATAACATCTCATTTGGTAGTTTTTAGGATTATCTTTTCAATTAAAATTACAGCTTGTACAAATTGGGTGCTGCTAAAACGGAAGGAACTACTTTCACACACACAGAGTCAGTACTCTCTTGGTATTTGATCTTGTTTTTGGTAGGGAGGTTGGACTTGATCTCTGGAGGTCCCTTCCAACATCTAATATTCTGTGATTCTGTGATTTGTCCTTCTCTATCTTCTTCTCCTCCACAATTTTTATATGATTTGCTTTTTCCTTTGCCAGTCTCATTTTTCACTCTGTTTTTTAAAGGCATCTTCTTTCTCTCTCCTTTTCTCTTCTACTCATTCCTAATCCCATTTTGGCAAATACAAGAGGGCTTGAAGTAAGGAAAATGTGGTTTGCCTAACCCTGGCCTCACTGTCAGGCAGAGCTGACTTTAACTAGGAAGGAATCCACTTCCAAAGGGAATTTTATTTTGAATTTTTGTAGAAAAATGCTCTGCTGTGTTCATACAGTGTGCTTCTTGCTAAATAACCACTAACAGCACACAAGTGATTTCTGCTTTCTTCAGATAACTCAGTGAACACTTATATTGGCCACCACTCCTGCACTAACCTGTACCAAGTAACTCCCAGCTTTGTTTTCATCACACTCTGCATGTGCACAGTTTTGCTAGAAAAGAGTCTAATTATATGTGTTATTACTATAATTAACTAATTCTATCACAGGAAGATGAAGTCCAGCAGGATAGCAGTACACTTTGATGCAGGCAGGGGAAAAAAAATAAAAAAAGGAAAAAAAGATGGTGGTGGTGATGGTGAAGGGGAGATAAGAAGTAAGATTCCCACATGTTGTTGAACTGAAATGATCTAGAGATGTGTGGGTTTGGGTGTTGCCACCTCCTCCTCACTCCCCCAAAGGAAAAGAAAAAAAAATAGGGAAAAGAGAGCTATATGCACATCTGGAAGACCCCAGGCATCAATGGAACTGCAAGTCCCCAGAAAACAGCAAGGGGCCAAAGGCAGACTTGCCTTCCCCTTCTGGACATTTAAAATTTAGGGTTGTAACATGGAGTCATGTTGTGACAAAGAGATCCACAGAAGAAGCCACACTCCCCCAGTGAAATGTCCCAGTGAGACAGATTACATTACAGCTTCACACGTTAGCTTTGATAAAAGCTAAAACGTGCTCACATTGCAAGCAAGCAGGAAATTCAACAAAAATTTCATACTCAGGAGGTGCTCACAAAGAAGTGTAGGCAGCTTAAATAAATGTCTTGCCCTGATTGCTGTTCAGAAAAAAAAAATTAAAAATCCTATTAAGCACAGAGGAGCCATGAGGTATGGGCTGAAAATACTCTGAAAAGGCCTTCTGAGTAGCACATAAGCAGCAGCAATGAAATATGTGATACACATTTAAAACTCATTCCACAAGCTGCTTTTCATCTCTCATTGATATATGTGTCCGTTGACAGAGAAATTCCTGATCCCAGGGGAGTGTGCTAAGAAAAGCTGTATTCCTTAGTCTCAGTCATGAGGTGTAATTTTATTTCAGGAAAAAACATTAGCATAGCAAGTGTGGATAGCTCAGACAGAATCTGTGATCAGCTGCACCGGCAAGTACGTGAAGAAGAAATATAAAAGCTACATGAAGAATGGAATAAAGTAATGTTGCAGCTATCCCAACACATGCAACACTGCATTTAGTGCTGGTTAGTCTGTTACAGAGATGATTTTGTGGAAGTGATTTAGCTTGGAAGGGGACAAAATGGTTACTGACACAAGTAGACTTGGATACAAAATGCAGTCAAACAGATTGAAGGTGTCTCAGAGTTACTAAACAAGGATGGGGCCCGGGGACATTGTAATCAATCAGGTCACAGGTAAGGATAGAGAGAAACGACGTGAGAAAAGATGAGAAAATTTGAGAGCTGGTAGACTAAATCTATACAAGCTGTTCTGAATTGTCTGTTGTCATAGTATAAAATGTGGTATTAGAAATCCATGATTAGCTCCAAAATCATGAGCAACTTCAAACCAAACATGAACCTGAGTATTAAAGACAGAAAACATTGTCATTAACCCACCCCAACCAAACAAAAAAATAGTGTTAAGAGAGTGCAACAGAATCAGTGCAAACTGTACTCAAAGAGATGGTGCCTGGACTGCTGCCTCAGCTTGTCAGTCCATCAGAGTCTCGGAACATGTTAAAATGGCCCACAGAAGCTAATGTTCAATTATCACATCCCAGGCATGGCAGAAGATGTGAGGAAGCTTCATCTCCAGTTTAATCATTTCAGTTTAAACTAAATGAAGGGATGTCTCCCAGATCAAAGGAAGGCAATCTTGAATTTGCTGGATGTGGTAACTGGAAAGGGACGTGAGCTTGTCTCTCATCACTAAACTTCCACTACTCCATTGAAGAAGTCAAGATGTAAATCAGGCCATAGAAGAGGCTGACTTGCAGAATGTAAATGTGGTGTTGATGCTTGAAGATTTTTACCTCCTCAGGGAGGAGGGGGGTGTGTTTTTATCTTTCAGCTTGTGGGTGTGGAACTGAAAACTAATCAGATTATGCTACACGTGGCCTCACCAGATGCTGACACTCAGGGATTCCCTTTCTTTGTACAGTGTACACCACCCACCAGGGTTTGTGTGTGTGTGTGTGTGTGTGTTTTTTCTTTCTGGTACCAGGGGGATCTGGTTACCAGATTTTCAACAGATGTGTTTATCACTCTGAAGTGGGTTTGTTATTTTCAGTTGTTGCCCAGTTCAATTTTTTTTGTTTTGCCTTAACAATGTGAAATACTGTGGGAGTCAGGTGTCTCCTTCAAAGTGCCAAGGGAAAGCAAAAAAGTCATGAAAGTAAGAATGTGGACTTGCTGGGGACATATTTGTTGGGCTATCCCAAGCAGAAGGGAGGCTGACAGCCCAATGTGAAATGCCACTACACTTTGTCTTTGGTGTATGTCAGGAGTGTGCTTATCATCAGCTGGTGAAGTTTGGAGAGCCGCCCCATGGAGTGACTACAGCTGGAAAAAGCAAACAAAATAAAAATCCTTTGAACACCAGGGGCAGTAACCAATGCTCTGAGTTCAGTGCTGAGATTGAAAAAGAAGAAAACTTTAAAGGAAAAGGCACTTTCCTTCAGGCTAAGGAGTAGCAGAAAGAAGAAGAATCGCCTAGTTTACAAGCTATGAATTTACAGCCTATACACCCCAAGCTTTCCCTGACTTCAAGAGAAGCACAAGTTTTGATTATTTCTACTGTTTTCCAAAAGTGCTTCAAAAAATGTGAAGAACTGACACATTTTTCCTACTAATGTTCTGTCTCTGAGACAAGCACTCTGATTATGTCTCCTTTAATGCTGGCACACTAGTGTCATATTTCCATGTACATGCTGTAGAAGACCATTTCACACCACAAAAAAAAGATACATGTCCTCTGATTTTCATCACAAATTTTCTTTAAATTCTCTTTAAACATCTTTTGCATTTCATCCCACTTGGTCCTATGGATCAGCTGGAAGAGACTGATATGGGCTTGCCTGTGAATTTAGCTACAGGCTTGTAAAGCTGAAGTCAGAGGAGCCACATTTAGATAAGGCGTTGAGACCTGAGCCTAAGGCTTCCTAACAGCTGTTGCGCAGGGATTGAATAATGCTGAGCATTCAGCATGAAGCAAAAATATTCATTATTCTGTTACAGCTTTCAGACAATACATCATTGCAACAAGATGTTGTTCCAAACCAATATCAGTCTATGCACTGGAGGTAAAAATAAAGAGAGCTATAAATTAGCAAAAGCCTGAAGATGTACATCAGCTCTCTGCAAGGAAAAACCCTCTGAAGCAAGTCACAAGAGTCCTTCTTGTGTCCTTTGTTTTGTGACAAAGTGTCATCCCTAGGTTGGCTTCCCCTCATGCGGCCCTACTGAATGCACCCAATCCAAAGTTCAGGAAAAAAGATCCTAAATACAAAAGAGCCAAACAATTTTTACCCAAGAAAGGGGAAAGCTTGGAACCCTTCCAGTCTCCTGGGTAAAGACACAATTATGAGAAGAAAAATATAATCCACCCAAGAGACATAATTACATAATTAGGCCATAGGCTGTGCATACGAAAGGTTCTTATAGTTCATAAAACAAGGAGCTACCTAGGTGCAGTAACTGCGGTTAATTCACTCAATGAAGGGGAAAAAAAAAAAGTTTTTTAAATAGCTGAGGGCACCAGTTTGCATTAGACTAGAGAGCTTATTCTGCCAACTGTACACAGAGACCCATTAGTGTCAACAGGAGTCACTCAGACGCAGGCAGAAAACAAGACTGTCTCTTTTTTTCTTTAAAAAAGACATATTCTTTTACCCAAAGTAGGTAAGCCCTTTACCTGCAACTACTGTAGAGAAACAGAAATAAAAAGAGAGGAACATATACTGCGGATAGGCTCAGTTCCTATAAAACAGATCTAGCATGGCCCATTGCCAAAATCCCAGTGAGCTCCTCCTCCCTGACCCCTGCTTTTGCAAAGGTCTGCAAATCACTGTATAGGTCCAAAAGGGCCAAATTCAGCTCCCAGAGGAGCCAGTTATGCTACTGTCTTCCTGGAGCTGTGCCTCCAACCCAAACTTCGCAAAGGCTGGGGCAGGTTTGAACCTCTGTATAGAAGTCAAGCCTGTGGAGTACCTCTGGTGTTGATGGTCATCTCCCCACTGACTTACTGGGAGCAAAAAGCAAATGTAGACTGAGCTCATCTTGCAGGCTGTTTGCCCAGCACAGGACAGAGCCAGAGCTTCCAGCAGGTCGAAGGGAAGAAGGGACAGGAAGGGTGAGGGCAAATAATCCCATGAGTGTGTAACCTGTGGTCCATTTGTGCCCATGGGAATGACTCTAACTCAACCACTGCAATGCTTTTGGGAACATAAAGTGTTTTCAGTGCTTTTTAAAATTCAGCTGGGGTCTGTGTAAAGCATGTATCCAGCTGACGGACAGACTCGGAGGTAGGGCTTTTTCAGCAAATGGACACAGCTGCAATGGAGCCTCTCACTCTCAAAATTTCTCTTTGTGGAGAAGCAAAATACGCCTGCTCAGAGTATGGCTCCAGGCTGCTCCTTTGGCAGACAAGGGACTGCGATGGGGCAAAGGCAGGGGCTGAATGGGCCGGGAAGTCTGCACAGGGTAAGTTGCTTTTAAAGCAGCAAAGCTGTAATGAATGAAATGGTGCTTTGAGAGAAAGGACAAGCAGAGGAGGGAGAGGCTTGAGTGAGATTGCTTTTGCACTTGTTTCCTCCAAGCCTTCAATTCATTGCAGCATTGCAGGATCCACTCTGCTCTGTCTCTGTGCTGTGGTCACCAGTAAATTATTAAGGTTACCCTTGCTGTAGTGTTGTGGGGTTTTATCTTTCTCTTTTCTTTTCAAAAAGCTTTTGAATTCTAACTTGGATCTTAAGGTTTGTTCTGCAAAGCTGAGCAACACCCCATATGAACATCAGCACAAACCATCCAGGTTGGGGAGGGAGCAAGTGGGACTCCCTTGTGTCACTATGCTCTGCTTTCACCTTTATCCATCCTTCACGAACATAAAGGAATTCATGTGCATGTGTGCCAGGAAAACAGCTAAACATTGCTAGCATCGCTGCTTGGAGACATTAAAGACAACTCATACAAACAGAGACTGTCACGCAAGTCTCGGTCCCTGCCTTAATTCCCTCTGCATGCTGGTATCTGTTACGCTTCTCCTCCTCCTTTTTTTAGCAGAAGGAGGATGAGGGAGAGAAAGAGCTGTCTGCAGGAAGTGCAAGAGCTCCTAATTCTGACTTTATCGTCCTCATACTAACCCAGTAATATCTTTGAGGAGTAAAGCTTTTTCCCCCTTCAAATGCAGCTATTCTATAAAGTGCCCACCGACTTCTGTTGCTTGTTGCAGTGACTGGCAGTAGAGATCATAGCAAAAGAGGGGGGCAAGAGTGGGGGAGAGAAAAAAATTCTCCTTGAACTGGCCTCCCTCCAGCTGGCAGGAGGGGATAGTTTTCTTAACGACTGCAAAACCTGATTACTTTAAAAGAATAAAAACAGGGTGTGTGTGGGGGGGTGAAGCAAACACAGCCATTAAATCAGATTTAAGGTGCTTAGTTTAAATCTAGTCTAAGAGTTCTCTGATGCTGCACTGCTCTGCTCTCTAGACATCAACAAGGTGCATTCTCATTTTGGATTTATTTTTTTCACCAAAACCAGGAGCATGTTCCAGGATGAACTCTGTGGTTATAATGGGAATCCAGGCATGGAAGAAACAACAGTTAAGCAATAATAGAAGGATATGTGCATGTTTGCACTCTATCTTTCAACGGATTATTTTGCTGCATTAGAAGACCACTGTGTTTATACCCATGCATGAGGTTTTAAGCAGATTGTTTAAATTCAATTAAAACAGGACATTTCTAAAGTAGCCTTACTAATAAAATTCAGATGGCTAATGAAATCTGGAAATGTGGTTAAAAATGAAAAAGATGCCATTCCAATCTACACTGGCAGGGGGTAACATGATATGTACTCCAAAAGAAAACAGTCTTTACAAGTTTGACTTGAAGGATTATCTTGTGTATCAGCACCCTCTGTGGCAGAGTAGCATTTATCCATGTATCCACCCATGTTAATGCTGTTGCACAATTTACTACAGCCGTGATAGACAGATAATTGCTTTATCCACCCAAGTGTAATAAACGGAGTCTACTATGTTAATCCTTGTATTCTTATTGTCTGTGAATGCCAAGTAAAGGAGAGACATAAACTGAAAACCCTACCCTTGCCTTCCAAAACTACTGGAGTTTACTCACCCTCCTACCTGCTAAAGTGTTCTTACTGCATTCCACTCCCCTGCTTGAAGCGCCAAGTATTTTGAGTAGTATCAAGTTATTGCTACATAAAAGGCACCTACAGTCAGGCTGCATGGAGGCAGGAGGTAGCAGCATTTAGTAAAAAGAAAAAAACAAAACAACACAAATCCACACCCAAACACCTTCAAAATCCCTTCCCACTCAGTAAGTAAAAGAGACCAAGTTATTATTTGTTCCTGGACATAGGACAGAAAGTAATTAACCCATCCTTCTAAAACTGGACATCTATTCAGTTTGCGTGGAGTCTGTCTAACTGTTAAGAAATGTCATTTAGCTGCTGGCCCATCAGTGTTTTCCACAAAAATCTATGAAGATTTTTTTTATTTTGAATGTCAAAAACAGGCATATTCTCTGAAAGGTTTATAGATTCCTGGCAGCTCCATGAGCTTAGGTTTGTGGCATCAAATTTGTAATGACAGTTTGATGGATGCCTCCTTTTATTTCTCCTGAAAGGTGTAAAAATGTGGTGGTTGCTCCAGTAAAAAATATGCTTAATGATGTTCTTTGCTCTTATTTATACACTCGAATGTGTAAAAAAGTCTTGTGCTGTTGGCAGTGAATAGGTTTATTCGAACAATTTTCACATTACAGAAAGTATTCAACTTTCTGTGTAATCGGAGCACTTGCACAAGCACCTACGTGATGCATAAGTTCCATAGGTGGACAGCCTTAAGCAGCATGTAAATGATGCAGCTGGGCTTAGAAGAGAAACATTGGCCTAAAAGTGCTGCCAACAATCCTGAAGATGAGTCGCAGTTTTTATCGCTTTGTTATGATCCATCTCTATCTGCCAGTGCCAGCAGGGACATTTCTGTCTCAGGTGGAAGCTGGGATCAATTAACCCCTGCTTTCAAGTCTTTGAAGGAAAGTGTCATTTAAACGTTAAAAACCCAGACAGAGGTGATGCATGGATACGAGTTTGGTGTTACAAGGCTGTCCACAGAATCACAGAAGGTCAGGGGCTGGAAGGGACCTCGAAAGATCATCTAGTCCAACCCCACTGTCAGAGCACGGTTATCTTTACCAGATCACACAGGAATGCATCCACGTGGGTTTTGAGCATCTCCAGAGAGGCAGAATCCACAACCCCCCTAGGCAGCCTGTTCCAGTGTTCAGTCACTCTCACAGGGAAAAAATTCCTCCTTATGTTTACATGAAACTTCCTATGCCTCAGCTTCCACCCATTGCCCCTTGTCCTGTCATCAGGCATCACTGAGCAGAGCTTGGCTCCATCCTCCTGGCACTCACCCTTTACGTATGTATAAACACTGATGAGGTCACCTCTCAGTCTCTTCTCCAAGCTAAAGAGCCCCAGCTCCCTCAGTCTCTCGTAAGAGAGATGTTCCGTTCCATTCCCTTAATCATCTTTGTGGCTCTGCACTGGACTCTCTCACACAGTTCTATGTCTCTCTTGAACTGGGGGGCCCAGAACTGGACACAATACTCCAGATGTGGCCTCACCAGGGCAGAGTAGAGGGAATTATGCAATATAAGACACCATTATAAAATCCTGAGATGACACCCAATAGGAGAGTCCTCCAGAGCTTGGAGCAAGGGGTCAGAATTCCAAATTACCTTGGCAAATCTGAGAAATTATGTTTGCCATGTCATTAGTAAAACAGCATGTAATAAAAGTTAAGTGCATTTTACTACATTTTGGAGAAAGCAATTGAATGCTCAAATGCAAGATGACAAATTGATGATAACTTCCTCCTGCAAATGGTAGAGGAACCTACAAGAAAAGGTGCTATGCTGGACCTAGTCCTCACCAACAAGGAAGGGCTGGTGAGTGAAGTGAAGCTGAAGGGTTGCCTTGGCTGCAGTGACCATGAAATGGTAGAGTTTAGGATCCTCAGGGCATCAAGGAGGGCACGTAGCAAAATTACGGCTCTGGAATTCAGAAGAGCAGACTTCAGCCTCTTCAGGGATCTCCTTGGCAGGGTGCCATGGGAAATAACCCTGGAAGGAAGAGGGGCCCAGGAAAGCTGGTCATTGCTCAAGGATCACCTCCTCCAGGCTCAGGAACAATGCATCCCAGAAAAGA
>WBNM01015072.1:383975-428570 GCA_013399055.1 Ramphastos sulfuratus | reverse complement strand
CATCCAGAGGGACCTGGACAGGCTGGAGAGGTGGGCCCAGGCCAACCTCATGAAATTCAGCAAGGCCAAGTGTAAGGTCCTGCACCTGGGTAGGCACAATCCCAAGCACAAATCCAGGCTGGGTGGTGAATGGCTGGAGAGCAGCCCTGAGGAAAAGGACCTTGGGGTCTGGGTTGATGAAAAGCTCAACATGAGCCTGCAATGTGCGCATGCAGCCCAGACAGCAACCGAGTCCTGGGCTGCATCAAGAGCAGCGTGGCCAGCAGGGCAAGGGAGGGGATTCTGCCCCTTTACTCTGCTCTTGTCAGACCCCATCTGGAGTACTGTGTGCAGTTCTGGAGACCCCAGCACAGGAAGGACATGGAACTGTTGGAGCGGGTCCAGAGGAGGGCCACAAAGATGATCAGAGGGCTGGAGCAGCTCTCCTATGAGGACAGGCTGAGAGAGTTGGGGCTCTTCAGCCTGGAGAAGAGAAGGCTTCGAGGAGACCTTATAGTAGCCTTCCATGCTCCCTCCCTGGAGGTGCTCAAGGCCAGGTTGGACAAGGCCTTGAGTAACCTGTACTAGTGGGAAGTGTCCCTGCCTATGGCAGGGGGTTGGAACTAGATGATCCTTGAGGTCCCTTCCAACCCTACCATTCTATGATTCTATAAACTCACTAGCCAGCAGCACTGTAAAGGAAGATCTGGGGGTAGCGGGAGCTGTAAACTCAATGTGACTCAGTAATAGGATTCTTTCTTTCTTTTTTTTTTTTTTCTTTTTTTAAAAAAAAAAGTAAATGCAGTTCTGGGAAAGATTAATGGTTGAGTTACATAGAAGACATAGAAGGTAACTGTTATACTCTGGTGAGAGTGGTGAGACATCAGCTGGACTGCTTTATCCAGTTTGGGACACTGCCCTCTGAGAAAGATACAGACGAGTAAGAGAGAATCCAGGGAAGAGCAACAGGAGTGATAAGAGATTGAGAAAGCATGACCTACATGGAAAAGTTGCAGGAAATACATTTGTTTAGTCTAGAGAGTAGGCGAGTGGGAAACAACAAGATAAAAGTAAAATGCTTTCTAAAGAAAATGATAATCAATTGATCTCTGTGTCAGCTGAGAACAGAACAAGAAAAAGCTGGCTTCATTTGAAGAAAAAGAGATTTAAGAGATTAATGTATGATATTAGCCAATTCCTTTTTAAGTATGAAAGAAAAAAACACAAAAACCAGATTTGGTAAGTAAGTGGAAGGCACAGTACTGGAGGATTTAAGTATTTGGACAGATGTCAGTGATGATCTAAGTATATATAATGCTTCCTCTGAGGAAAAAATGGAGTAGGTTGCCTGAGGTTTCTTTTAGCCCTACTGCTGTGGGACTGAGTGATTGTCTGTGCTTGGTTAAGTCACGTACAAAATATTTTTAACATGAGTGCTTCAAGTCAGGCAGCTCATACTAACTGTGGGATTGATGCTCAGAGAGTTTAGCATCTCTGGCTGCAATGGAAGGGTAGAGCAAAATGCAGTCTGTGTCTGCTTAGGTACTCCAGACCACAAGGAACCTGAGTTTGGAAATGCTGGTCTTAACCCCTCTGCACCAGTTTCTTAAGGCTGTGGCTTCAGAATAACTGTAATTTTTTTGCCTCACAGTGGATACTGCAAGACTTACTTCACTACTAATTTAGCAAGCATGACTCTTGAGTTTCACAGCTTTTTGGGGAAGATAAAAAAAAAACAAAAACAAAAAAACAAGTAAAACTAGAAGAGAACAGTAGAGCATTCCTGTATCCCCAAATGAAGTCCAGAAGACCATTAACATGCTACTGGTTTCAGTTGTTGCTTTCTTATTTGTGTGCCTGGTTAACTGAAGAGAGATGGTCCCATGCAGAGTAGCCCCGGCCATCCTCTTTTGCTAAAATCCATGTGCTCTTCTCCATGCCAGAGGAAGAATCACAAAATTACATAATGGAAGGGGTTGGAAGGAACCTCTGGAGATCATCTAGTTCAACTCTCCTGCTAAAGGAGATTCATAGAGAAGTAAGTTGCATGGGAACATGTCTAGGCAAGTTTTGAAGATCTCCAGAGAAGGAGATTCCAAAAACTCTCTGGGCAGTCCGGTCCAGTGCCTGGTCCCAATTCCACCTTCAAAGAAAATAATTTTTTCTTCATGTTCAAGTGGACCTTCCTGGGTTCCAGTCTGTGCCCACAGCCTGTAGCCACCACAAAAAAAAGAGTCTGACCCCATCCTCTTGATACCCACCTTTAATACATTTATAAGACATTAAGGAACATAAAAATTACAAACTTCTTAGGGGAAAAAAACACACTAAGCTTAGAAATAAATGTTTTGAACAACCAATGCCTTCTATGAGAGTGTAGGGTACTCCTCAATGCAGTGAGGACTGGGATTTTCCAACAAGATACCCTCATTATTTGCATTTTTTATTTGCTTCTGGAAATGCTTCATTCATAACTACCTCTACTGGATTTTTATTATTTTCCTTTGGTGGAGAAGAAAAGTTGCATCCCGCTGTGAGCTAAAGAAACACAAATCTCATCCTCGCTACAGAAATTCCAGCCCTACATACATCCATCTTATTTTAAACCCTCTCAAACCCTAAGGCTGACTGCCTCTACCCCAGACCAGCTGTTTAATAACATGATGCCCAAAACTGAACAAAGCATTACCAGTGCATGAAATGCAAGTCATTGGCCAAAGTTAAGCCTGTCCTTACAGACTTTGCGGGTTGTTAATTCAGTCCCTAAGACAGGAATTTAACCTGCCCAGGGGTAATGCCTTGCACAGAAAGCCCCAGGAGGGACAGAGGGAAGGGAGGTGAGTGACACAACTGCATTTGGCTGTGAGAAATGCAGTGATTTTCTGAATGGTTGTGGTAGGGGGCTGATCCTTCTGCCGACAGTTGTAAAGTTTGTTTAGTAATGGGGAGCCTCCTGTGAACTTAAAAACAATAGGAAAACAGAATCCTGGAGAATAGATTTCAACCCCTGCCCCAGTTGCCTGTGCGTTTGGCTTCCAGAAGGTAAGAAATCCCCAGGAATGCAGGCAGTGGGGGGGATGCGCCTGCAAGACAGAGCTGGAGAGTAGCCAACACAAGCAGCAGGTGATGCCATTCATGGTGCAGCGAACTGTGCTGACGAATGCCCAGGGAGAGCCTGAGAAAGGCAGGGGCTACTGAAGGCAAGATGTCCCCTACAACTCCTTTGACTGCTTCTGCAGGGAGCTTATCCCACAGAAATTCCAATTACCTCTTCTACTGTTTCTAGTTGTACCAAATTTAAAAGTAAGTTGTCTTCTCAAGGAATGATAGAGAAGATTGGTCCAAACAGGACCTGATTTGTGTTTCTGAATTCAGGAGTCTCCCTTGCTCACACACTGGGGTTCCTCAGAGTCCATTAACTTTTGGACACTGGACAATATGTAGCATATGAGACAGGGAATCCTCATCACCAGTCCCTTGAGCCACACAATAACAGAACCACAGAACGTCAGGGGCTGGAAGGGACCTCGAAAGATCATCTAGTCCAACCTTCCTGCCAGAGCATCATCACCTATACCAGATCACACAGGAACGTGTCCATGTGGGTTTTGAGTATCTCCAAAGAGGGAGACTCCACAACCCCCCCAAGCAGCTTGTTCCAGTGTTCAGTCACTCTCACAGGGAAAAAATTCCTCCTTATGTTTACATGAAACTTCCTATGCCTCAGCTTCCACCCATTGCCCCTTGTCCTGTCATCGG
Organism: Ramphastos sulfuratus; assembly: GCA_013399055.1. Taxonomy (NCBI): domain Eukaryota; kingdom Metazoa; phylum Chordata; class Aves; order Piciformes; family Ramphastidae; genus Ramphastos; species Ramphastos sulfuratus. Next base: position 424,832 of record WBNM01015072.1, on the reverse strand, counting down.
GCATCACTGAGCAGAGCTTGGCTCCATCCTCCTGGCACTCACCCTTTACGTATGTATAAACACTGATGAAGTCACCTCTCAGTCTCCTCTTCTCCAAGCTAAAGAGCCCCAGCTCCTTCAGTCTCTCATAAGAGAGATGTTCCATTCCCTTAATCATCTTTGTGACTCTGCACTGGACTCTCTCAAGCAGTTCTATGTCCTTCTTGAACTGGGGGGCCCAAAACTGGACACAGTACTCCAGGTGTGTACTCACTAGGGTAGAGTAGAGACGCAGAAGAACCTCTCTTGATCTACTAGCTACAACCCTTCTAATACACCCCAGAATGGCACTGCCCTTCCTGGCTACAAAAGCACATTGCTGGCTCATGGTCAACCTCCCATCAACTAGGACCCCAAATCCTTTTGCCGGTATCCAACCTATACTGATACCCAGGGTTGTTCTTTCCCAGGTGCAAGACTCTACACTTGCTGAATTTCATTAAATTTCTCCCTGCTCAACCCTCCAGCCTATCCAAGTCTCACCGAGTGGCAGAACAGCCTTCTGGTGTGGCAGCAACTCCACCCAGTTTGATGTCATCAACAAACTCGCTGACAGTGCACTCTGTGCCCTCGTCCAGGTCATTGATTAATATATTGGACAGAACTGGTCCCAGTACTGATCCCAGTGGGACCCCACTAGTCACATCTCTCCCAAGTTCATTTTTTTTAAGATGCTATAGCTCACAGGCTTTAATTTGACCTTTCTGGAACTACTCCATTATTTCACTGCTAAACAGAAATCTGTTTCAGCCAGAAAAGGGGGAAACCAAGGAAACAGAAACCTAACTGCCTAAATCACAAGTGGTTCAAATGAGCAGCCTTGAAGTTAGTAGCTTTCAAATATGTACACAAGCATATACAACTGCCTACCTAAATATATCTATATCTATATCTATATATATAGATGCGCTTCAAGAGCTTGGGAAGGCACTAGACTATGTTGGATCATCTCACTGACACATGCTTTGAGTAATCTCTAACTATTGTATTATTATTTTGATGAATCATCAACTTTGGATGCCCACTGCAGTGCACCAATGGAAAACACCTCTGCAATGCAGCGATGTTTCATTCTGCTCTCTTAAACTAGGCAGAAATAACACTAAAGTACTTAAATTCTAGAAATGCTCATCATCTCCTGTGCTATTTTAATATCTCCTCAATTGCTCGTTCTATTTTAAGCAAGTTTCTGTCTTTGGGTTTTATTTTGTGGGTGGCAACTCCTCATTTAATTCACGGGACAAAAAAGCATGAACCTACAATTGGAAAAATGGGATTGTATGGGGCCCAAGGCATCTGATAGAGCCATGAATAGAGGCTTTGCCACCATTTTCAGTGGGGGACAGCCTGGGCCTGAATTGTTTGCAGCTTGCACAAATTTGAATTTTATTATTTCCTTTGTTTTTAATGTCATATGACCCAGTTTAAGGAATAATACAGTGGCTTCCACTGTAATGGTTATAGTCTCTTCAAGGCAAAACTTACTCCCTTGGTTACAGAATTTCAGATACAAGCTGAGCAGTCTACCTTCTAGCCCTACCATTGTTTTTTTTTTTTTTTCCCACTGAGAAAATAAGCACACTCAAGCCATTGGCACCATTTATTTGAGGACAACACATGCATATAAGAGTTTCCCTTTTTCTTTAAGCACAACCCCGATTTGATTCCATCAAAGTATGATGGAAAATTGAGCACAAAGTGTTCTTTACCTTTTCTCCAAGAAAAGTAAAACAAGCAACACTGGTGATGCTGAAGAAATTGTGTATCTTTTAGTGGTGCATTGCCTTGGGATTCTTACAAATAAAACTAATCTGTCTTAACTAATTTAAATTAAAGGCAACAACAGAAAAGGCAACAACAGAAAAGAGGGATGGAAAACTTTTTCCAAGTTCAACACAAACTGTTGGAGAAGTCAAAGCAAAAAAAAATTTGTTTTTGTTTTGTTTTGTTTTGTTTTGTTTTGTTTTGTTTGGTAAAAGCCTTCAGAATGCTCAGCACTATGACAAAGGAAGAAATTTGTTTTTTAACTCTTCTCTAGGTATGATGGATCATTCCTTGTCCTTTCACTCCAACTTCCCACAAGGCCTGTAGGACTATTCTCCTTTTGGCATTTGAAAAGGAGTTTGGCAGTCAATGTCCCCATCATNGTGGTGGAGGCCCCATCCCTGGAGACATTCAAGGTTAAACTTGATGGGGCCCTGAGCAACATGATCTAGTTAAAGATGTTCTTGCTCATTGCAAGAGGGTTAGACAACATGACTTTTGAGGGTCCCTTCCAATACAATGCATTCTATGATTCTATGATCATTGACCAGTTTTCATGTACAACAACTTATTTCTCCCTTGATAAAAGGCTGTGCGCTAATGATTTCCCTTTATCAAAGGATCAACTAGGATTAGGACTAGGATTGAACCCAATTTCTAAAGCCTGATGGATTTAGATAGCCGAGCTACTGCCAAGGGCAATCCACTGTCAAATTCATCCCCCAGCATCTGGCAGCATTTCGAACAAGACATTGGTTAAAAATTACATGTATCTTGTACAAAGTAGGGAAAATACATTCCTTTCTTCACGATACTGATGTTTCACTATGTTGTTTGAACGGAACATCCATTCCCAACACTCACTGTCAGTAGATGTGGTGGTAACTTACATCCTTTGCTTCACTCAGATTTGAGAGCAAAAACTGATTTTTCTTGTTTTGTTTTTCTTTGATAAGGTTTTGTGATAGTGTTTGAGAATGGCCGATGCTACTGTTTTCTAATGTTTTGATAATGTTTCTTGCTTTCTTGTTGATTCTGGCATACATCTTCTCCAAAACAAATGGATGCACACTGATATAAAACTGATGTAAATGAGCATTTTGACTGCTGAATTTAAAGTGAAAGACACACACTTGACAGTTAAAACACCTGTACCTCTTCCAAGCTCTCCGATTTTCACACCTTCTTATTAACTGTTTGGCTGCTTCCCTCTCTGGTTTCACAAAAAGATCAACACAGAAAAAAAATGAACAAAGGTCTTCTCCTGTAAGTAGCAGCTCCCTGAGCCCCTCAGGTAGGGAGGGGTACTCAGCTCCTGATGACTCCTGGGGGGTATTCTGAGCAAAAGGAGCGAGGCTCTGCCAATGTCAAGCCCAATGCATCAGACTAGGGCAACCCCATAGTCCCTTGTAAAAGTGGCAGGAGATGATACGCCAGGGAGAAGGATATGGTGCACTGTAATTAAAACCCATCCTTGGTATTTTATTTTGTGTGTGCATGTGAGTTAAGTGGCCTTACTTAAAGTAAGGTAACATCATTTCCACTGGCTGTAGTTTCTACCAGTACCACTGCTTACCCTAAACTTAAGCATAATTCATTCTGATGAGTTTCTCCATTATGCAGTTTTGCTACACATCATGGTACATTCCTTCTGCACTTCCAATTTTGTTCAGAGGAAGCACCGTTTATTGCTGCTTCGCGACACGAAAAAGCAAGCTTACGCGTGTATGCAAACAAACACACCAGCACCCTCACATATGTGAAAAATGACATTTTTGTGTCTGCTCACAAGGAAAATGAAGGATTAATTATACACAAACATAACAACTTTAACTCTGCCTGGAGATGTGAAAGAGAAGTGGCCCTGTAATCACGTCTCTTTTGAGAATACTGCCATATGGTTTTAACAGAGGTTTATTTCCTGAAGCAAGAGAGGACTGCAGATTCTCAATCCAACTAAAATAATTATGCAGACAATTTCACTCCATTACTTTCAGTGGAACCCAAGCTGTGTGGTCCTCACATGCTTGCTGACACCTTTAAAGAGACATTAAACCATTTTTACATAAAATTCCCTTAATGGGTGGGATGTAGGATGAATTTCCTGGAAGATTAGCACCTGTCTTGTTGCATAAGGCTTGCCTCTGACTGCTGCATTAATTCCCTTCAGTTGGCAGGCAGCAAAACTGTGACTGAAGCCTCCAAAACACGGAGCAGCAGAGCATCAGCGATATCTCTATAGAGGGAAACTTCTCCCTTTGCTGAGGTTTCCTACGTGATTGTTTTACCTCCCACATTTGACAGAAGTTAAGGACAAATGTGTGCCACACATTAAGTAGAAGGAAATTGAAATACAGCTTTAAATTTCAGTGTGGGTTATGCTACAAGCACATTGAGGAGGCTTTGCTGAGAACTTTTTTCAGAGCCACCCTGGGCTGCTGATCTTTCCCTGCAACTAGATTGATCGCAGTATAAAAATTCCAACCTTTCAATTAACAATGGGTAAAAATCCAGGGAAAATGAAACTGCTTTGACTCAAAATAATAAAATGTGTATGAAAGCCTCACCTATCCAACTTTGAATATAAACTACAGGAATACTATAAAAACAGGGTTGTTAACCAAGACACACAGTAATTAAAGGATAATTTAAAGGGAGAAGGGAGACCACCCTTAAAGTATAGAAATATTCCTTTTGGATCAAAACACAACTGTTTTTTTGTTGATTTTTTTTGGGAGGAGGAGGGGTTGGTAACTGTGTCTGATTTTACTTATAGGAGATAGTTTTGAAAATTAGCAAACAGTACATTTTAGACCAGCAAATCCAATTAAATCAGAAGGAAGCATACACGTGCTTCTAGTGTTCCAATCTGTCCTATGGTGCTACAAAAACAATTCCCATTAGCAAAAGGGTTAGGGAAGGGGAACAAGTTTTGCCATAGGATTGGGGAAATTTTCATAGCATAAAACATTAAGTTCTTCAGATAAAATTAATTTTAAAGAAATAAATGACTGAGACTAGGAGCTTAAATCACAAATCAAGTATATGCTTGCAGCAAACCACAGGGCACAAACAGATGGTGTACAGCGTTGTTTTCTTGATGGTTTGCAAATTTTGGTGCAGCTTGAGGCTACTGAATGAGCACTTTCCTCTGCCAGGCATGGGAACTCTGCAATGGTTAATGGCACACTCCACATGTGTGTGGCCTAAGCAGTGAGAAAACTGAGACCAGGAAATGTGTTTATAACTCTTTTCTAGTAGCAATTTCAACATGTTAATGTAAATAGTAAAATTCAGTTCTCAGCTCTTCAGTTCTGTATCTGTACCACCTTAGGTTTCTGCAGGCATAACAGCACAGGATGCTCTGCTACAGAGCAGAGGTTTTTTGCACATCTCCTGATAGTGCCATACACAAGGTAGTTCCCTTCCTCATTCCCTCCCATTTTTTATCCCTTTACCTTCTAAGCTTGGGGGGAATCTTCTCCCATTTCAAGTCTGAGGAGCATGGTACTGAAAGATCTGTCTCCTAGCTCTGGCAGAGATACATCTTAGTACAAAGCAATTGCACCCCCGATAAAAGTCTGAAAGTGTAATGACCATTATCAAAGCTTCCCTTACTAATACAACCAAATAAGCTTGGTATGTTAAGTCAATAGCATTTTCAAGGTCCCATGCCTGAGCAAAATGCACAGTGAAGAAATATTGAAGCAAAGAATTACTGAATACATCAGTTACAGCATTATCTTTCTGTGGCACTCTAAAAAAAGCTACATTTTCATCCCAGCTGGATTTAACAGTGCTCTCTCCTCTCAAACCTTCTGTTTTCAAAACAAAGCTTAAATTATGGGCCAACGTTTCCTGTAGTGATCACTGTGGTTAAACAATGTTTGTGAGCTTTGTATGATTGATAAGGTCTCTCAGCTCCATAGCAGAAAAACTGCTTATCAATCAAGGTGTGGCAAATAGAGAAAGAGGTTAAACCCAGCAGAAATGGCCAGATCCCATCCTTCTCTTGAGGTCATGGCAAAACTCCCACTTACTACTAGAGAAGCAAGATTTGGACTGACACAGCTATTCCAGTTAGCCTTTGGTTTGGTAGGGAGAGGGGCAGCAGCTTCTCTTGTGTTATTCACTGAAAGAGAAGGAAAATGCTCGAAAGTATGAGACTACTAGGGTTTGACCAGCTGGACCTACTCTTCACTCTACATGACACAAATCTCTAAAGTGGATCTTGGGGAAACTACCCATAGTGGTTTTGAGGTTTTAAATAAGGACACATACACACAAAAAAACCTCAAAAAAACCCAGTAAAACTGCACTCAAACACTGATTCCTTCTACAAATTCATTTAGCTTTCTGATGGTTGGCCAGTACCATTGAATACCTAAAGGAATTAAACTTTACTTTAGCAATAAAAATAAGCACCAGTGATTTACAAATGACCAGCAAGAATTGCTGTCCTCACCAATAAATAACATTAGGTCATTTGGGGACTTTGCACGAAAGTCAGGAACTCAGCAATCACATAAAAAAGTGCTGATTACATGGAGCAACAGCAAAAACTCCTATGTGTGTTTATAATGGCTGGCATTCATGGGCCAACATTAACGTGCTGGTGAAAGTACAATGAGATCTCTGACCACAAATGATAACAACCTTAGTTTTATGCCACGCCCTGGAGGCAAAACTTTGGGAAATCCAGTGTTCCCTTGGTCTTTTCAGAAATGGCACAGACTGTTGGTACCTTATCATGATGGGGATTTCCACTCATCCTAATTCTTTAAAATGGAAACTCTGACCTTTTTTTCCCCCATACCTGGAGGCACTGGATTCTCATTTGCCTGACTACTATGCGCAGCTCTGGACTCACTTGTCCATGTCATATTGATGAGAAATTGTGTCAAACACACGACTCATAATACTCCAAAATTAATGGGTAATACTTTTGGAAAACTAAAATCCTCTCAAACAAAGAAAGAGGTTTACTTGCCCTGTGCTAAGGTCTACAAGAAATCACCAACACTGGAAAAAGCAGTTTCATAGGACATCTCATTAGTTGATCTCAGAATTATGGCCTCACAAGACATCGTTCCCTTCCCACCAGCACTGCTCAGAGTTCTGGAGGACTCTAGATAATGCTCTCTCCTGTGCCTCAAGAATAACTGAACTTAAATCAATGTTCTCAATATAGTAATTCAAAACATGCTGGCTGTTTGCCTTTAATGGAGAAACTAAGAGGGAAATAATTTATCAGCCAGCAGCTGACATAAATAGTACTCAAATATATCTTTCCTTGTTTTTTTCCATGTTTGATCCTTTACAAACCTAATCCACTTTATTGTCCCCTTTCTTTCTTTTCTGGTGGTTTCCACCAACACAGATGCAAGCATTTCCTCTTTGATGCCTCCCACTCATTTTATTTTTCCCTCTTTCTCTTGACATTTGCTGTACATGCATTTTGGGATGATGGAGAAATTACTTATTTCTTGGCTATACCAGGTACTATTTAGTCTATGCTTGTAGTCCAGACAACACGTGGAGCAGCAGAGGCATGGATTGCTTGTGCTGGTATACTTAAAACTAACACAGTAGAAAGAGGAGAGAATTTACTATTTCCACGGGTTTTATTTTCTACCTGGGCTTTTCTACCCCAGCATTTCAATGAATAGGAGGGAAATGCTAAACAGTAGCCCACACCTGGCATCCCAAATTACTTCCATGTGTTCACTGTCACTAACAAAATATGAGGTCAGCAACTATGAGAGGCTCCATCTCAGAAATATTTATATGGGCAGCATGGAGAAATGACAGAAAGGTAAGTTCTTAATTACAAAAGACAACAAAAAATGTCATTGGAATACGGCAAGCTAAAGTTGAATGGGATTTCACAGTGACTGCTCTGGTACCTTGCAGTCAGAAATACACTGAACCAAACTTTTCACAAATAACTTGACATTTTATTCCTGTCTGTAGTGCAGAAATGAATTGGCCAAAACCAGGGGAAAAAAAAAGTTTTCTCATTAACGTCAGGCTGCAGAATATCAGATTAAAACAGCCTGCAGGCTTTCTACCCTCTAATAGATCTCAATTATTTTTTCCCCCTTAGGGGAGAAATGACCAACTAGGGCATGCAGCAGCAGGTTTATGGCTGGTACCTTGTCAATATTTCCAGGAGAAGCCTCTGTTTTCATGGTTTTCTGACACTGTAGTAGAGCTTACTCAGACTAACACTTTTTTTCACCTAACAAACTATAAATTTTAAAATAACACTTTAAAAAGTAATTCTTACTTAGGCACTCAGGTAATGTGAACTAACTTTTCTGGAGCTCATCTTCCATTCCCAAAACATAATCTATCTCAGTGAGATGTTTAATTGAAACCTGGTCACTGCCCACTTTGCAGACCCTGCTATTCATCACGAAGTTTGGACGTGCCTTCAGCATAGTGGGTACCCAAGTCTGACACAATCAAGGCTGTGTTGATGGGGCCTCTTCAGGTTGCAGCTGTGCCAGCTGACATAGATTATTGCACCTGGCCTCTCTATGCTGTTAATCACTCATCTTTGACCAGAGCTACCGCCAACTGGGAGCAGGACTCTGATAAGCCAACTTGTTTTGACTGATTCTGATTAGAGGACCACTTTGGAAAGGTGTCCTTCTTAGACAGAACAGCTGTGGCGAGAAGGACACCCAAGGAGCCCTCAGGTTCTCTAGCCCCTGGGATTCCTCCTGCTAGAGGATGTTCAAAGCAAAGTGATGTGCCTTCCCTGGATATGATTTATTGTCACATTGATCTATGGGGCTCACAAATGTATCAGTTTCCCTGGAGACCTTCAAGGAGGCTAAGGCACTTATGCCAGAAGCCTCCACCTTCACACCATCTGCCTTCCCTACAGTATCTGCAGAAAGTTGTGTTATCATCTTCCCCCCAGTGGACATGGCCCTAAGAAATGCTGAAAGTAAAGTCCACTTAAGCTTATGAAGGAACAGACCTACCTTCTTCTTTTACCCTCCATTAAAAGTCTTATCTTAATCCACAGGAAAAAAATGAAAGCTTGGATATGTATGTTTACGAACGTTAATGGATAGCCTACATTTACATATAATAAGTATCAAGTGTTATTATGGACACCAAAAGTCTAATACAGGGACAGAAAACACTTACTAGGCCACTGCAGATACAGAGTAGAGGAATGACTCAGAGGATTGAAGGTTAAAGAACTGGAAACCCTACATGTTCAAAGGGGCTGCAGAAAGTGGAAAACCCAAACTCACTACTCTCTCAATCCCTTGTCAAGGAAGGTCAGAACATATTAAGGAAGAACAGACTAAGGATATGTTGTCACAAATCCAGAGGCACAAGTATAGACACTTTGTGCTGAAATGACTGAACGAGTTATCATTCACATTGAAAGTCACGAGCTATGTGAAGCTGCAACTAATTGAGCCAGGCTGACATTCTGCCCACTGTGCATTCACTCTCTCTGGTATGGAGTTCACTATCATGCCACTTGCCTATGTCCCAGAGAAGTGCTGCAATTTCATCCTACTCAGCAAGCAAAGGACACAGGGGACTTAAAAAAATCAAATTTCTTAAATCAGCTCTTGGTTGTATATGAAATATTATAGACTGTGGGAATTATAGAGTTCAAGGTAAACAAATGAAAGCTATTTTTCCTTATCCAGAATATGTGATAAGTCAAACTTAGTAAAATTTAGGGCCTGACACGCCTATCAAGTCCCTCTAAAGAAGCATCCTCCCAACCAGGCCAAGAAATAAAATCAGTTTTGTTTTAAATGAGTTCATTAAAATGTCATTCTCCTGTACATGACAATGACTCTGGGGCTAAGAGAGAACTGACAAACTCTTTTCATGCGACTTAACAGAGTCACAGAAGCACAGATCGGCAGCAGTTGGAAGGGACCTCTGGAAACCATCTGTACCAGCCCCCCTGCTAAAGCAGGTTCACCCAAAGCAGGTTGCACAGGATTGTGTTCAGGCAGGTTTTGAAGATCTCCAGAGAAGGAGACTCCACAACCTTTCTGGGCAGCCTGTTCCAGTGCTTGCTGCCCTCAAACAAGTTTTCCTCATGTTCCAGTGTTCTAGTCCTGTCACTGGGCACCACTGAAAAAAGTCTGACCCCATCTTGTTGACTCCTGCCCTTTACATACTTATAAGCATTGAGAAGGTCCCCTCTTGGTTCTCCTCTCCAGGCTAAGCAACCTCAGGTATCTCAGCCTTTTATTGTAAGAAAGATGCTTCATTGCCCTCATGACCTTTGTAGCCCTCCACTGGACTCTCTCCAGTGGTTGTTCTTCTTGTAAGGAACAAGTAGTTTCTTATCTCAAACTCAGCTACCTTAAGGGATTCAACAATTTTCAATTTTTAAAAGGGAATGAAAATGCTGATTTAAAAAATAATTACTGCCAATACAGGATCATACAGATACATAGCCAATTGCTGGGGTGGAATGGGCTACAGTATCTGGGGACCTGAATAATAATCATCTGCGCATGTGCTTTCCTTCTGTGCCAGAGTGTGCAGTGATTTTACTTATCTTAAGTCTCTTTTATTGAAGACTAAGCTAAATCAAATCAACTTATATTTATGGAGGGCCAAGAACACCTACTGGGCAGCTGCTGTGGCTCAGCTGACATGTGGAAACACAGACGTCCCCTGTAACTTGATCATGCGTCTAAGCTCTGAAACTTTCTCAGTATGGACTCAACTGGAGGCTGAAATTAAGTGCAATTGCAGGTCTACCTCCTTTCAGGCTGAAGTGGTGTACAGGTCTAGTGTTAACACTTCACAGTAGGGCAAATTCCACAGATACATACCAAAGGTATAATGATTCTGTAAGTTAAATACAAACAGTTTTGTTTGTGCTGAAATATTTGAACATCTGTCTACAGCATTGGAAGCCTGAATTATAGAAGTACACTACTGCACAACAATCAAATTACGATAATTATGGAATGAAAATTAAAAAAAAAAAGTGTCATAAGCACAGAGCATCATTATGTATATGTATACATATATATATATGCATACATATGCATATAACTTCATAAAACAAAATGAAAAAAAAAAAAAACAATGAACACCAATAAGAAAAATTTGAATGTTGAAAGTCTGTCTCACTGAATAAGTGAGACTGTGGTCGTAAACACAGCAACCAACATTTATAATCAAGTCTTCAACACTGCAATTCTCTTTTGCAATGTTAAAAATAAAAAAAAATTGGCTGTCTCATGAAAAGGCCCAATTCAGAATGCAAACACGGTTCCTCCCATCAGGCAGTATATTCATTATTATTTTAGATGTGCAGTCTAAAAAAGCAATAAAAATATTTGAGCATGGTGTGGATCCTTTTAATTCTGCAAATACTCATCTTGTTATTCCACCAAGCATTTGGCATCAAAGGTTTTCTGTATATGCAGGTGTGAAAGGTGTGTGTACAAATTAAGGAACCATCTGACTATCTGCTCAGTCTGAGGGAGCACATGAAAGAAACAGGTTATAACAACCCAAGGGATTAAACTTCATTAAGAACTAGGATTCTTAGGCTGATTCCACCCTCTTTGTACATCCAAGACTCACTTCTGCAGGACTTTTGCAGGAGTACCTGTGCTAAAGAAATGTTCCCTTACTACAGAGATGGATACAAATACCTACCTCTGTCTTTTCTATTAGCAGTTGTTCTCTGAAAATAACAAATGCATTTAGTGAGATTCAATTTTCAAATAAGCTGCATATCTTAATGGGTGCAAACGATCTGATTCTATTTATTTTTATAGTTCAGATAGGGAAATTGCCTTGCCCTGACAAAGTGAGGGCTGCCAAGGCATATGCCCTCCCTGCAGATCCAGATGGCTACGAATTCAGTCATATATTCTGGCCAGTAGTCTCAAGGCTGAGGTTAAACAAGCAGTTTGTTCCTCTCTTACATAAGCACCGAAAGACAATACCACATTCGAGCTCATAAAAATATTTTAATTGGTGATGACTTCCAGACAACTATGTCAAAATTAACTCAGAGTTGATGCCCACTTGCTTAAATTCCATTCATCTGGGTTCAAATTATTTGCTTAAAAGAAGAAACATTTCCTTTTATACACACTTCGGTTTCAACCTCCAAAACCATTGCTAGAAATTAGTCCTAACCACCCAGTCGGCTGCCTCAGAAACCAAGCTCAAATCCATCACTTTAATGACATCAATAACAAATACACAACTTTAAACCCTATTGTGAACAGTGGCATACCAAGGAGCATATGTAGCTGTCATCTCGTTAGTCACTAGAAAAACACCAATGAAACCAAAAGAGCCTAACCATGACAAATTATTCGAGAGTTTAACCTGAGACATTAATGAGCACTAAATAGCTTGTTTTCATGCTTGCTTAAGGAGATTTGTTTAAAATCCCACCAACCTTCCCTGAATGTCACTTGGCGAAGCTGTTCATTCTTGTCAAGCTGGTTTTCCTATCCCAGCTAAAACAGCAGGTTGCAAATGTTTGGTTAAGGATGGCTGCCTTCCCCACCCCTCAAGACATACACGTGCACGGAGGCAACCACACTGGCGGTAAAGCTTCCTCCTCTCAGCAGCTCAGAAGTGGCCAATTCACTTCCCAAAGGCAGAAAACGTATGGTTGATAAAAGCACGCATGCCTGATTGCAGTCACTCAGCAGTCAGTGGTATTGAATAAATATGAAAAAAAAAATCTATCCATCTAGGAATTTCATCTTTTCAGACTGTATTTTGTCTGGTTTTAGTCTCTCTGGGCTGTACTAGGGTAAATCTCCTGAGCAGGAACTACAAGACCCTGGTACTTGTCATCCTCTGAAAGCAGCACCAGGTACTTAAGTCTTGAGTAAGGGCTGATCTAATGAAGAGGCTCACTTCTACAAGCCACCTTTGCCTCCTGTAATGTCTTCAAGCAGCTGAAGCAATTGAGATCTGGAGCCAAAGCAACTGAGATCTGGAGCCTAAGAGAACATGGCTGTTCTGACACAGCAATATGGCACAGCGAAGCTAATAGAATGGAAAAAAATAGCCCGTTTCTTCCCAAATATGATACATTAAAGAAAATATAAGATGTTTCCATTTATCAATGGTAACTGAAGCTTTCTAACTCACATTGTAATATACCGTAGGTGTGAACATACCTTCAAAACATAGCTAAAGTAAACAACACTTTGATCTTCACTGTTTTCCCATATTCATTAGGGTAGTGCCACACCGTATTTCACACAAGAGGAATTGAGGCTAGGAGAAAGAAGTAGCAAATTTCCACTGGTATCAGGAAGTCTGGATATCTGCTTAAAGGGATTTTCAAATGCATGGATGTCACAAAGACATCAGCAGCAGATGGCAGACCTGAAGAAGGATCCATGTTGAAATGTGTCAGCCACTGAACCATCTTCTAACATCCCTGCCTTACTTGTGCGGCCAGAAAGAGCTGGTCTTCGAAACTGATAGAATTAAAAGAGGGGGAAAATGGCATAGTCTAGGAGTGTGTTTTTCTCTTTAAAAGAAACACTTCTTCTAACATACAGCATTTATACTGATGTACCAGATATGCTAACACTGCATTTTGCTACATACAGTCTAAATCATCATTCAAACAAGACATAAGACGGCTTCCAAAACAGGAGCAGTTCTCAAAAGCACTCCAAAAATCTGTATTGTGCTCCAATGTAAAACTATTCTTCAGTCCATATGGGAGATCTCAAGCATTTGCTGAGTCTGGCTTTACTTTTAATGGAATGTATGTTGAAGAAACCATTTTATTTTAACCAGATTGGGATTTATGCCAAAATAACCTTCTTTTTTTCTTTTAAATTTTGAGCCAAATTTGACTTGACAGTATCCTTTTTGAACCTTTTTGAACCAAGTAGACATGATTGTTCCATGTTGCATATAAGCCCCAAAATCTAATCTCTCCCGAAACCCATATTCTTATAAAATTGTGAATTCTTCCCATAATTTTATGTTGTTCTGCACACAGAACATAAATTCGGTGAGGGGGGGTGGAATTTTTTTTAATAACCCGTAAAGTTGGGAAGTTTTCAGTATGGATTCTGGAAATGAAGCTCAGGGCACACTGAAATAATTTTAAAATGTAAATGTAAAAAGATATGACCCATAAGTGACAAATTAAAGAGGGAGTGTAAACTTTTTTGCAGAGTGCACTACTCTCCACCACTGACTGCTCACAGAGTGCAGCTACTTCAGGGTCAACATTTTCTGGCAGCCCATGACAATAAAAAAAACACATAAACTTGACGCGCATGGTAAAGCTACTGTGTCTGACATAACACTAACGCAGAGGCCCAGAGAGGTGACTGAACCCTGGCTCCCAGCTGCATCAATCCCTTTTTTAATCACCCTCCTGACAACACTTCCCTTTCAGTTCTCAAGCTGTTTGGCTCCCAAAGATAGGAACACCGTGATAGTAAAAGACATGGGGAAAAGCTTAAACAAAGTTGTAGTAGTGAGGGGAATAAAACTGCCTGTGAAGGTGCCTTTTGCTTAGCACTCAAACCTGATTCCAAAAACGTTTGGTTTAACTTAGAATCAAAAAACACATAGCAGACTGCTCATCCCTTCGGTGAATGGGAAACAGCCCAACAAGAAGTGCACTACCCGCAGCTCCAGTTCTTAAGGCAGATTCAAATAAGAGAGTGTGTGTTTTGCACAGGAGGAGGGAAAGATTTCCATGGCGGGGGGAAGATCTCAAGTATGACTTGCAATACTGCCTGCTTCTGATCAGCTCCTTCAATTTACAATTCTATTAAAACAACACTCATTGCTGGTTTAAAATGGGCTCAGCATCCTCAGCAGCTCTGAGTCACATAAAGAGAGGACCTCACCTCTGGTTGCACCTATCATCCACTTTCTGCAGAAAGACTGGTCATTTTCCCCAGATTTTACATAGTTCCACACTCTCCCATGGAGGCTCTCGGAAACCCAAAGTGTCTTTCTCCATGTTTCCTGACTCCAATGTGACCTCAATAATGAAACTGGTCCTGGTTTTTGCCCACCCTGATGTCTGGATGGTGTCTGGACACAGGTTGTGGCTGCCTGTTACCTCAGCTAAAGAGGACTCAGACAGCAGTACACAGGTGTACTGCAAGCTACTTAGGGCAGAATTTGGGACTTTTTCCCATACTGATTTCTTGTGGTTGTTGTTCTCAAAGACAAAAGGATTTTGCCTAAAAGTATTGCTTTTCAGATACACCATTGCCCACACTGGCTCTCTCAGCAGGGTGAAGGGGTGCTGGAGGTGGCAGCAAGGAGGCCCAGCTCCACACCCCAGGCTCACTGGAGAAGTCCCAGTATGTGGCCCAAGCCAATTCTGGCTCACACCCTGTGCATGTTACAGACTGCACTGCCTGTGTGGACTGTGCCAATTCCGTTGAAGTGTACACACACCAAATTACCCCTCTGAGGAGGCTAAGGGTGGGGAAGGAGAGTCTCGCCAAACACCAGTGCCTGAAGGCATGCTGCCTTCTAACTGGCAATGCCTCCGGAGGCTCTGCAGGCTGTAGTGGCCCTTGTTTCATCTTCTCCAAAGGCTGTTGCATTCCCCAGCACATCCCTGGCACACATGCAGGAGTCATATAGTACTCTTCTGGGCTACTGGAGATGGCATCTCACTCATCGCCTGTCAGTCACCTGCCAAAGACCTTACCTGTTGAAGTCAGTGGTGGAGCTGCTGCAGCCCTTGAGGAGACCCTGTCAACTGCCAATTTAACTTCTTATTCAGGATTTCCACTGAAGCTAATGGATTATTTTTCAGTGCAAATTAATACTATGGAGGATTAAGTATGTTAGAGGTGAGGCTGGTAGGACTGCCTATCATTAAAGTTGCCCAATGTTTCCCATTATAAGAACCAATTTTCAGTTGCTTGCAGCTTTACTGAACTTTGACTGTTAGCATTCCATTTTTTCTTGCATGAGTTGGGAACACATTTCTTCAGTGTCAACCGAAATGGCTCAGACATTTCTGGAAATGAGTTAGCTGAAGAAAAACATAGCACCTCAAAAAAACATTTTTGGCAATCTTTTCTTGATCTCTTTTGGTCACTAGATTTTGGAGTGGAGACTTGAAACTTGGCTCAGCAGGTTGGCTCTTTATTTTTCAGCACCTTCAGGGTAATCCATCCAGATTTGGTAAAATTATAAAACTTTGAAACACAACATTTTGCAGAATAGAAATTCCTTAGATTTTATCAGTTGAACGAGCTGGTTTCTGGCTTACAGATGTTATGTTCCTGCTAAATGTATTTTTGTTGTGACAATAGTTAAGTTGCTTAAAACAGTGTTAACAAATCATAATCACTCTGTGTTCATACTTTTTCCGATGCTTGGTATGAGACGTTCAGAATCATTCTTCAGAAGCACTGACAATCTACCACTAATGTAGCCTGAAAGTGGCATTTTGAACATATACAGCACTATGCATTGCTAGATCTCTGAAAAATAAGAGTAAATGTACATGCTCTATCCCACAGGACATTGCCGTCCTATGGATAAACCAGTGCATGCTCTTACAATGAAGGATTGTTTTGACACACACATGACAGCCACGAATTAAAGCTGCACTGATAAATGTAATCTTGGCATGGCCCAATTCAGAGTGTTCACACATGGACTTTTACTACTGTAATTTTCGTTCGTAACATATGCATAAAGTAAGAATAGGTAGAGGTATGTGCCCTTTAATCAAAATGGACCTGTTTCTTTTTATGCCAACAAGTTACTATTTATCTGATGTGTAAGTATCCCCTTGTTACCTTAAATTTACTGTTTATTCCCTTTACACCAAATCACCAAAGAAAAATAATTCTCATTTTAATTCTTAATGTTGCATGGCATGTATAGTTAGTGAGGTGTTTACGTGCATCCCCCACAGAAGTAAACAAGCCTCCCTGAGCACTTCTTTCATCCTTGGGCTGGATCTAATGAACAGTCGCTGTTATCAGGATTTTGTGAGCACCAAGGATTTTGTGAGAGTCTTTACTAGACTCTCCTACTTCTCTGTAATAAAGACTATCTCTACCAGCCAGTTGCTATCAGGTATCTCCTTTGCTGCCATCTTTCAGAAACACCAAAGATCAAGAAGACTGAAAGTAATAACATAGATTGGTGAGTCTGTACACATGCAAAACACAAACACTACCTAAATACCTAAGTATTCTTCATGTGCTGTAATTCTACTGTCCTAATTCTCATGGATGCTTACAACTGTGTGTCATACTGCAGGCAATGAATAGTGCTGCATGAGACCTCTTCATAGCACTAATAGCCATACCCTGGGCTCACTCTTCCAAAGCAAAAGATAAAGGCTAATTAAACTGTCTGACTTTGCCATAAAGTCGCTGAGAATCATGCATAAAACCCAGACTGTTGCTGAGCTGTAGCAGCCACAGCCTTTGGAAGAGGAACAATAACAAACACATTAGCTTAGAGAAAGATATTTCAAAACAGGATGGATACTTCTCTAGCGAGTGTCTGAGAGTTTCAACCAAGCAGGTATGGAAGAATGAAAGATCACATGCTGGCTATTTATGCCTAATTAGGAGAGGCTCACCAACATCCTAAATTGTGACAAACTTCAGAGAGCAGACTTTCGATGTGGCTTTTGAAAAAGCAGACAATAAAGCCCCTTTTAGAAGGTTTAAAGAACAATAAAAGGGAGTATAAGGAGTAATTTCAAAGCTGTGCACTACTGCAGTTGCCGGCAAGCCAGGTAGCTTGTTTAAAACCAATGCAGCTTTCTGCACAGCATCAAGCACCAGCCCTGTGGTCTGCACTGCCTCATGTTCCTTCTGCAGTCAGTGTTCACCACCACTCACCTCCAAACATCCTCAAACTGACAATTGTAGATACTTAGAGTGGGATAAACCAGCTTCTCACACATACATATGTCTTTCTCTTGACCATAATGGGCCAGAGATGACTTGCTGAGACACTGTATCTATCTTTCAGACAACTTCGGTTAAGGAGTTAAGGAGAGTCCATCTATCCTGTGTCTCTGAAAGTTTTATCCATATGTCCCTTTACAAAAAGAATTTTCATTTTGACTGCTTAGCTGATGAATTAAAATACTGAATAATTTATATTCATAGCTCTATTGCTGAGCCCTCCTCTGCAGTTAACATTTCTGTGTACAGAGGTGGTAGTTTTACTACACCACTGGTTTTACAAACAATTGTTCAAGGACATCAGAAAAGATCAAAGATGGGAGTGGGCCCATNCTAGCCAGTGCAGAATACAGGGGGAGAATGACCTCTCCGCTCCTGCTGGCCACACTATTCCTGATGCAGGAAGTATGTTCCACAGATCTAGAGTTTATGGTGAATAAGAGACTTGAGGAATGTAAAATAAAGTTATTCTTAATTTAATTGATATCCTAGAAACCTGGAATCAACTCTATTGCACTTCAGATCTTCACAGTGCTTGATAAATTCAATAGATAAATTTAGTTAGTTGAAATATGTTGCTGTCTAAGAATACGAATCTGTGTCCTTGCTTACCTATGTACATATGCAAAGAAAGCAAGTATCAGTCATTTAGTCCATGTACAATACCCTTCATACTCCTACCTGGAAATACAGTACTGTGTCTTGTATTTACAGGTTTCTATTATTTTCCAATTTCCATAATACTGAGAAACAAGTCTCAGTTTTCAAAACGCAGTAATTGTGAGTACCATCCCTTATTGATGGGTAGCCTCTGGATTTCTGATCCATTTTAATATAATCATTTAAAATCAGGCTTCTTTTGTAAATCTAACCCAGGATTTACCACATGTAAACAAACACATACCTGGTACTACATCAGTGCATTTGAGCCTACTCTCTTCCAAGAAGATCCTGCACCAGTGTGAAACTGCTGTAAAAAATTACCTACCAATCTCACGATCTGTGAAGTGATACTCTGGAATATAATGCACCAGATCCCTGTTTTCTATCAAATTAAACTACAAATGCAAGAGCTGCACTTGCCCATTTCTCACACAGCTCACTTCCATGGTGCTTGTGGAGGTGATGATTTTCTTGTTGAGATGTAAGAGGAATTAAACAAAACACCATCAAGTGCCTCTGACTGCAAGTTACATTTGAGACTGTGTCTACTACTGCAAGAATGCAAGAATGAGAAAGTGTATGAAAATTTCAGGAAGCAGACAAGTAATTGGCATTACTCACACGGATCACAGACAGGCAGGAAGCAGATTCCACACTTGTAAGCACCCTGATTAATACCTGTTTGGCATTCTGAATTTAAATCAGCAGAGATCCTAAAGAAGCAGGTATTTTAAAGTGGGAGCAAGGTTCACAAAAGAGTTTGAACAGCAATGGAAGCAACAAGTATTTACGCCAGCAATAATAAGGTAAAAGGGTTTGCCTTCCCACACTGTGGGAAAGATTACATCTCAAATGAAAGGAGAAGGGCAGCATGTTAACTTCAGATAAGGAAAGGAACAATTAATATGTTCTGATGTGAAGCAGGAACACTGGAACTATTGAGTGCTACCCAGTATTCTTCAACTCTAGGTAATACCTGTAAAGTGTATTATCACCTTTACACTGTTTCTTATGCAGCTACAATATTTTGATTAGGGTTAGAATCTTGTTGAATATTATTCCTACAGCTAAATGACCTGAGTTGTAACCTCTACAGTTCACACAAGCCAGGCAGAGTAGGAGTACTTGACTATCAAAACCCTAGAAGAGGTGATAACAATGCCTTAGTAGATAGCATCATTTTTAAAAGTATGTGCATACTACACTCATTATGGCAGCTGTACAGAGCTTCAAAGTCAGATTTAAACAATTTCTTACATTGTAGCATGGACTGTTCACAGTCCAACTGAAGATAAAGCATCCATGGAAGATGCTGGGCAAACCCACACTGAACTCCATGTTATCTGTGACTGTACTGCTACCACCACCTAAGGTACCTAATTTAAAGCTAACTCAGGTTTCCTGAATTTCACAGCAGTCATTAACTACCCCTTAGAACTATAATATTTCATAATCTCGTCTGATTTCAGCTGTCTCAAAACCAGGGAGCCTCATCTAAGCTAGTCATCTAGCCTCCATTTATAATTGATGGAAATGGTCACATAATTCTAAAGGTTCATTGCACTCTAAGATGGGCATTAAGATAGGTCAGATGAATTACCCTCTGCAAGTGTT
Source organism: Ramphastos sulfuratus (assembly GCA_013399055.1). NCBI lineage: Eukaryota > Metazoa > Chordata > Aves > Piciformes > Ramphastidae > Ramphastos > Ramphastos sulfuratus. The sequence continues at coordinate 404,820 of WBNM01015072.1, read as the reverse complement.
TGTTTCTTCATTCACTTCAGAGGAAAGGTACCCTCCATGTCTAATTTTTGTAGAGCTGAAAGCCATCCTCAGTCAACAGTGCTGTCACTGTGGTGTTGAGTATGTTGGTCTACTGTAAATACGTAACAAGGCATCTGAGCAGACTCATACATTAAAGAATCAAATTCTTCCTAAGAGTAAGGTTTCTGGTGTCCCAAACATACTGAAGCATGAGATCGTTACCAGGTTTCTTCCCCTGAAGTTTCAATTAAGTATGATTTCTCCCTCATTTCCTCTTCTTCATTCCTTGTCTGGTTAAATCAGCATCTGTGTTTCATTTATGGGATGACCATGTTTCAGTGGAGAACAAAGTTTATATGGAGAATAAAAAATAAATTTTAGAAAAACTTTACAAAGATATTTGGGGCTGCAAGCAAGGAAAAGCTACAGAATTACTCTGTACAGAAGTAGGGCAGACAAGGGGTAATGGGTGCAAGTTATTCCTGGGAAGATTCCATTTGGGATCTGGAAGAAATTTTTTCACAATGAGAACAGTTAGACATTGGAATCATTTCCCAAGGGACGTAGTAGATTCCCCTACATTGGGCAGTTTTAAGACTCAGCTTGACAGGGTGCTGGGCCATCTCATTTAAACTACACTATCACCTAGAAAGGTTGGACCAGATGATCCTTGGGGTCCCTTTCAACCTGGTGTTCTGTGATACTCATGCTCACTTCATTCAACCTGCTGGCCACATTTCTCTTGATGCAGCCCAGGATATGGTTTCTGGGATGCAAGTGTACACTGGTGGCTCATGTTGAGCTTCTCATCTACCAGCAAGTCCTTTTCTTCAGGGCTGCTCTCAAGCCAGTCACTGCCCAGCCTGTGTTGTTGCCTCAGATCGCTCCAATCCAGATGCAGGACCTTGCACTTGGTCTTGCTGAACTTCATGAGGTTGGCTTGTGCCCACCTTTCCAGCCTGCCAAGGTCCCTCTGGATGGTATCCTCTCCCTCCAGCGTGTCAGCCACACCACACAGCTTGGTGTTCTTGGCGAACTTGCTGAGGGTGTCATGCCACTGTCCATGCCACCAACAAAAGACATTGAACAAGACCAGTCCCAGTACTGATCCTTGAGGGATTCCACTTGTCACTGGCCTCCACTTGGACATGGACCCATGACAGCCACTCTTTGGGTGCGGTTGTCAAGCCAGTTCTTTATCCATCGAGTGGTCCATCCATCAAACCCATATTTTACCAGTCTGGAGATCAGAATGTCATGTGGGACAGTATAAAAGGCTTTGCTCAGGGCCACATAAATGATATTTCCTCTTGTTCTATTGCAGGTTACTTGGGAAAAGAGATGAACCCTCACCTCACTACAATCTCCTTTCAGATAGTTGTAGAGAGCAATAGGGTTTCCCTTCAGCCTCCTTTTCTCCAGGCTGAACAGCCCCAGTTTCCTCAGCTGTTCCTCACCAGCCCTGTTCTCCAAACCCTTCCCCAGCTTTGTTGCACTTCTCTGGACATGCCCCAGTCCCTCAATGTCCGTCTTGTAGGGAGGGGACCAACACTGAATACAGTATTTGAGGTGTGGTGTCACCAGTGCTAAGTACAGGAGACAATTCAGTTCTCTCCTCTTGTTGGCTACACTATTCCTGCTCCAGGGCAGGATGTCACTGGACTTCTTGGCCACCTGAGCACACTGACAGGTCATGTTCAGAGCTGGTTGGTGACTGGTTGATGGCCGTCGACCAGCACACCAGGTTCTTTTCTGCTGGGCAACAGTGTCAAGGGCTTCACTAAAGGTAAAGGTTTGAACTAGAGGTTTTTAATTTAAAAATTTTCTTGTCCTGTTACAATAGTCTGTCCAATTCTTTCTTATAAGCCACCTTTAAGTAATGAAAGGCTGCTATAAGGTCTCCTTAGAACCTTCTATTTTCTAGGCTGAACAACTCCAGTTCTCTCAGAAAATGGTCTGAGAAAAGCTACTCTAATCTATTTTTTAAATACCATATTCCTCCACAATATGTACATGAAGTAGACTTACAGACATAAAAATGGCTTTCATTTTTTTCCTTTCCTCATAGTCATGCCATGTGGAGATACAGAATGAATTCACTTTCTAGCTATAACCTCTTTTCCCATCTGTATTTTTGAAGAAGACTTTAACTTATTCAGGGCAAAACTCTCTTATCATACAACTATACACTCAACTATACAGATGGGCTATGATTTTACTTGTGGCTTGGCATTTAGAATACAAACAGTAATAGCTGGAGTATCAAACAAACACAGTGATGCTCATTTTAGACAACAAATGTACTGGGAATAGACTGTTTGGAAGGAATGTTCCCTCTACAATGGGATGGAAACAATGTGTTCTGTTGACAAAAATGAACTGAGACTACATTACTATTGATGAAGACATCTCAGAGAATGGTTTTATGTCTTACATGATCTTCTCAAGGCCTTTTCCCTCTCATCACAACGGTGAATATACGGTCATTCTGTCACCATCCTGGGCAGCAATGTCCTCACATGGTGACAGCCAGCATCACTTTGATTACTGAGACTTCAGAACTGCAGCATATGAATTCAAGCCATGAATGCACGAAGGTAGGTTTCACTTTCATTTTGCCCTGCACATTACATCAGTATATAAAAGCTATGATCACACACTCATAGTCTATTCCTCAGAATATGAGTTTTTATGGAGCAGCCCTTCTCTAGCTGCAGTGCAAAAACAGGAACTGCCTGGTTCTTGGGATGTAGCTACCACCAGTAGCAGCCTCCTGGTTACCTTGTTCCAGAGGCATGAATCATGGTTGGGGTAACTGTAAGAAGTCCTGCTCTGTGGGTCACACACCTATCTCAAATGTAAATGCAAACCACCAGCATATATAAAGTCTGTTACCTTTGACAAAGAATACTTGAATCATCCCACTAGATTCTTACAGCTTCAGGGAATGTTCAGGAGCTCCATTGCCAAACTAGTATGGTTCTGTGAAATTACATTATTTGCAAAAAAAACCTACCAAAAACCTACCAAAAACCCAGCAGCAAATGTCAGTGAGTCAGTCTATGATGTCTTGTATTTCGCACTGCAAAAAGGACCCAATGTTGTACTGCTGAAATCAGAAAAAATACCACTGACTTACTGGGGATCTGAGCACGGGAGGTCAGATCTCAACCTGTAAGTGGACTGTTTATACTCAAACATGCTAATGATAGTCACAGAAAAGAACCTAAACCCCATAGCACAGTCACACTGATCATTTCTTTGGCTGTATGAACACATTTCACTTCATTTCTCAGAAAGGAGCATTATAATGCAAACATTAAGCTTCACATAGTCATTTAGAGCAACTTGCAAACTGCCAGGCCGCCCACTTCTGCCTTCCTCTGCTCCCACATACACTGGGAGAAATCCAGACTAACCTAGTAGAGATTTGTCACTCTGAAAGACACCAGCACAAATCACAGATTTTCTAACTTCAGTTTGGGTGAGAACTTGTTCATCATATCTCAGGTTATTTAGCAGCAACTTTAATTAAAAACCTTTTCATCGTGCCAAAACCATACAGGTGCAAAGTTCTGGACTTGGTGTCTGCAGCACTCCACTTGAAAAAAACTGCGATGCTACATTTACAGTCTGAAGTAAATGCACAAAGTAGGACCTGCCTGTAAAAATCACTTTTGCTCTGCAAATCCTCTCTCTGCACTGCTCCAGTTCACCACCACACAAAAACCCCGCAGTCGAATCAATATATTCTCAGGAAGGAAGGGGGTCTGGTAGAGTCACTTTTGAAGGCAAGCCAGAGAATACTCTAAAGAGGGAACACACAGCACGTTTTAACTGCTGCGATAATTCTGTATAAAGAGATGCTGAGGATCTCGCTCCTTGCTGTAGCATGCCATGTGTCCCTGAATAAAATCACTGCCATGCAGGCTGTTAGCAGAAGAATGCGTAAACAGACAATGTATCCTTGCATCAGTTCCACAAAATGTTGCACAACACAAATGCCTCTCGATGTGTCATTTCCTGCTTGGCCACCAGCCCAGCTCCTGACAGGCAGTCAACAAAAAAGGAAAAAAACAATTTAAAAAAAATAATAATTAAAAAAAAAGAAATCAACTGAAAGATTTAAAGCTGTTCTACTCCAAAGTACATTCCACTACCCCCAGACTTATCCCTCCACCCTCTGCCTTCGAAAGAAAAGAGGGAGAACTTCCTAAAAACTGTTACAGTTTTAAGTCATGGAATCTCAAAAATCTCAAACACTTATCTGCCTTTTATAAGCCGGGTCGGCCAAACAGTTAATACAAAGGCTGAGCAGAACCTCTCGCTGGCTTTTGCTGGCTTCTGCAGCATGCACAGACAAAAAGGTTATATTTGCTCATACCTTTCATCATGTATGCACCTTGCAAGCTATGGCAGCAGAGAACTATTTGGGGGCAGAATGAAACAGAGATGTTTTTCTCTACCAAAATGCTGCATTTCAAATCTCAGAACTATCCCTCCACTCATGCCAATAAAGAAAATGTGGTTGGTGATGTTGAAGACCAATTAGAGACAAACTAAAATCTTTAGAATCTTAAAAATATACTTTGTAAACTATAAAAATATATATAATTTTCCTCCCTTTTTCCTCACAATTTCCCTCCTGACTGGGTTTCTACCAAAAGCTTACAGAAAGGAGGACATGCCTCCTACCTGAAAGGAACAGCTATGGAAAGACACGTCATTAATTCTGTATTGATAATGAGATAAGGCAAATAGATCAAAATGGGGATTAGGTAAGGGCTAGGGGGGATTCTTGCTGTCTGTTGGTCAGTTATGACTCCATAACAACTTATTTCTCTGGAAAATCTATTTCAGTCCTCCCAGCAGAAAGCCAGCTCTGCTGGCTAAGATGTGCACATGGCAGAGGTTTCCTGCTGGATATGAGGAGAGAAAAATATCTGCGGGATTTCCCAATGATTCCAGAAGATCTTATAGAGTCTCTAGATGCCATCACTCAGAGTGCAACGTGCTGTCTTAATTCAGTACACAAAGATCACACTACACAGTAGACGTCCCTGGATGGTAATCTAGACAGACTGAACTAGATGATTAAAAATAAATAAATCTTTTCCAAGGAAAAATCATCAGAAGACCTTTTCTTACATAGAAATAGGCAGGTTTTCCTAACAGAGCAACCTGACATCACTATATCTATTAAAACATTTTAAAATAATACAGAGAGGCAAGGCAGCAAGCTTCTACAAGCATATGTTTAATATGACTAAATGGTGCTTACATTTAAGAACCTGACTTTTTGAAGTGCTGAGCATCCAAAACATCAACTTGTGTCACTACATGCCATGACTGTTCAGCACTCTTGAAGTCAGGCTCTAAAATGATCATAGTATCTGTCATAGCATCGCTGCTGCTCCTACTGCTCCTGGAAAGCACACGGTGCTTGTTCACTCAAGTCAGCTTGCCAAGAGAAGGTCAGAGTGCCTTGCCTATAAACCAGCCATACAAATTCACGATCTAAAGCATGATGTCACATCTTAAAATGATAAGCTGGCAACAAAGTAAATGACATTTTGTAAAGATGTGCATAATTTTATGTTTACGCTACTTAGAATGAAGGTTCTAATAAGTCATTGGTTGTGTTCCTTTAAAGGGAAGTTTTATAACCAAGATGAATCACAACTGCAAAAGATCAAAGTTAAAAAACATCAATGATGCCATGGGGTACTTTTTAATCTTGTAATGAATGATGATCATGTGCTCTTATGAAGTTGGTCCAACTGCCAACGCCAGATGTGTATATTAAGAAAAAAGTTGTTTGTGATGTGACAGCTCTGGTTTAGCTGCCAGAGAGAGGAAAACTAGGATAACGTGCTTGAAACGTCAAAGTGAAATACAGATCCTGGCAGAGAGGGGCACTATTTGTTGATACATAATTTGTTAAGAAACACACACTTGCTATCAGAGCCACTCATTAACTTGAATTCCTTTGCCCCCAACCACCTAATTTCCCTTATGCAGCGGAAACGCCAGATAAACTTCTTGAACCATTACTAGCAAACAATAATAAATCTCCAGGAATGTAAGGGTGCTGAGAAGGAAGCAAACCTTCACTGGAGCTCCCACAGCTCACTGAAGCTATTCTTTCCCTTAAAATTCATTTTAAATATCTAGTCACTCTGGAGCTGACATAGCCTTGAAAGTATCAGACTATGATAAAACTTACTGATCCAGTCTGATCCCACAGTGGAGTTTCACTAAGTATTTCGCCAAAATACTAAAATTCAAATGGACACTCAATCTCAAATATGGAGGGGAAAAAAAAAAAAAAAAGTGAAGAAAGACTAAGTTACTGAGTTTTTCTAGGTACACCTATACAGCTATTCAGTGAGAACAGCAAGCAGGTATCATGCACAGAGGCCTTTCATGTCTAAACTAAAAATCTGCAGAAACACTTGGAAATCTTACTAAGTTATATGACCAAGGCTCACATTTAATCCATCGAACACCAAAATGGTTAGTCCCAGGCAGGTTCCCTTTCTGTGCTGCCCAGGGTAATCCACACTATTCTCCACATCTATTTCAAACGGCTCTTTCATAGCAGTCATGTCCTCTGCTGGGTGATTTCCTCTTTTCTCTGTGCCTCATGGAAGCAGCCTCCAAATCAACATGGCTAAATGATATATAGCTTACTCCTTTTTTTTTTATTCCATGAATGCATTTTGCTCACTGTCTCCAAGTAAGCTACATGAAGAATCAGCTGCAGGTGAAAAATAAAAATGGGAACTGATTCAGCTCAGGAGAGAAGACAGAATAAAAATCCCCTTGGTGTGACAGATGGACACCACAGCTGTAAGCAGGTAGTAATGCAAGTATCTACCTAATGAAATTTATCCACTGCTACCTGCTCTTTCATATCTATTATTTTCAGTAAAGCTCTACAGTCTGGGCAGTTCTTACAGAAAACATTTCAGTTCCCATCTCTCAGTGTAAGAGGAGTTTACACTGCAGCATGTATTAGCATGAGAAACACTTAACTGCAGGAATTCTGTTAGCTTCTTTCTCCTTCTCCCTTTGTGGTATCTTAACAGAACTCCTTAAGGTCTCATATATATGTGCAGATCAAAGGCAAAATAATTATTTGAGATGCTTCCATTATAGGGATTTTTTTTTTAATGTGGTTATTCATCAAATAATTCTTAATCTCTAGCTGTAATTTAAATGCAGCTATAACTAGTTAATCCCATCTATTTAGAAAGATTCATTCTCCTTAGATCAAGAAAAAAACCTCCAGAAATGGCTCATCAGTGATACCCATACGATGTGAGACTGGTTACTAGCTAAATGTGATAGACGGAGAGAGCAGTATAAATCATGATGGATTAGCCAGACTTTATCTAAAAATAAGTGCTACCATAAAACTGCCAGAACATGAAAAAACACAATTGTCATAAAAAGATGTTCACTGGTCATTACAAATAGATTCTTGGTAAGTTAGGAAGGTGCAGTGCTATGAGATAAATGTGCCGGACTACATTTAAATAAAATACCCTTTCTGTGCACAAATAAGAAACAAAAACTATGCTGTTGGTATGTTTGGGGGTTTTTTTCATCTTTCTTTGGCCCCCAGGGGTCTATGATGAGCCCATAGCTGAAAACCAATTTCAGGTATGATGAGATTAACCAGGTGCATTAATTATCTGATGGCAAAAGAATTCAAGGGCAAACAAAAAGGCACTATGTTATATATTTTTTCCCTCCACTAGGACTGATCCTGAAAGATCGGTCTCCTGTTTTTCTCTGAACGTCTTCAGTTCAGGGAATTCAGCGTGTTGCACGACTGTATCTATTATGCCTGAATCAGATTATATATAAATACACTGGGTTTAATTCTCATTTACACTGGCAGATAATGTATCAAGACCTTGATGTGAATGAGAATCAGGTTCATGATCGCCCAAATTCAGCCAAGCACTCAAGTGTGTGTTTAATGCGAGTATGTGTGTGGTCCAATAGACTCCAAATTAAGCATGCTCTTACATATTATGCTGAGCAAGAACCAATGTTTGACAAAGATATATACGTATTTCCCTTACAGGTCTCTGTTAAACAAAATCAAATGCAAAAATAAGAATATAATACTCACTTCTTGGCTCCCTTGGCCCATCCACTGTAACCTTTATAGCTCTGTGGTATGTAGCGACTTGGGGGGGATTTGTCAGGACAGTTATTGTCAAAGTAAAGCTCTTCCCTACAAAGGGTGAAAAACAACAAGGAATGAGTGATTACAACATGAAAACAGTCACATGCATGTTCAGTAAAGAATCAGAGACGTTTAAAATTATTCCCTGTCGTTACCACAATAATGAAAATTAAAAACATAACTGACCATAGGAGTTTTCCTCTCCTTCAGTTTTACTCTATGTCAAGAACATGTCCATGTGTTGACAATCTAAATGTGTATTATTTAATAATGGGTCATCACACAATGACAGAACAAAAGTGATTCACTGCTGAGGACAAGCCAAATTCTTTGCTGTATTGAAAGTGGTGTAAATCCAAAGCAAGTCAAACAATTTAAAAATTTACTCCAGTTTTGCAGCTCTGTGACAGAGAGCAGAATGTGACCATATGTTATTTACTCCACACAGTTTTATCATTTCATTTGTTTGACTTGACTACAATAAGATGAGGAAAGAATATATTTTCCTCCTGAGAGTTATTTTAACAGGGAATCAGCATATCCTGTCCCTCATATGCCAGGGGTAATAGGATGATATCATTATTACCCAAACATACTTTTTTTCCCTACATATATTCCATCTATGAAATACTAAGAAAGCCCCCAACTTTCCTGTGAGAGTGATAAACTGTTGTGTGCACACACGTTGCTATGGTGAGTCCACACTTACTTATTTTTCAAAGTTCACATTCACGCAGAGATTGCACAAGATCATCCACAGCCTTTTAGCTGAATGACAATGTTAAAAAGAAATAAATAAAGGGAGCTGCTTGTGCCTGAGTGTCTGTTCTCCCAAGGCACTGGCCCCAATTTGGGAGACTCACTGACAGTTGTAATCTGTTAGATATGCAACGGTTAGTCATGTCAGATAGTCAAAACTGAAAACTGTTTCAAGACAGGAAAAGGTGGGCGTACAACAGTGACTCAATAAAACAGTCAGCAATCTTTGGCCTTCATGCTCATTTAAGCTGCTACTTTACCAGATTCTTAAAACTCCCATTTCCCCCCCCCTCCTCCCTGTGTGTAGACGTGCATTTTTGCTGCTAGGGCTTTTCCTCTTGCTGAACTCTCAAGGCATTCAATCGAGACACAAATCTTAAACGCTATGTAACAGAGCAAACCTAATGCAGTTTTTTCGAGCCTAATATAGAACAGCTTACATATAAGGCATAATACAGAACAGAGCTTTGGCTGTCAAACTCAATAATTGGTCTTTCTTTCTGGTCCAAGTTGTATATCCACCAAACCTGCTTGAGACATGCATCATTTATTATGAGGAGTGCAACTTCAAACTGTCTTGGCTATATTTTTCACAAACTAGAATGTGACATGGATTTTTTTTTTTTTTTCCAGGAGATGTAACTGTTGTTGAGAGTAAAATGATTTTCCAGGTGTAGCTGTGCTCCAGCTGTGCACACCTCTCTGAGAGATGCAGGTCAGAAAGATGGAGATTCAGACCCCAGAAGAAGTGCTGGAATCTCAGGAGGCTGAATTCTGCCCCAGTGGAAACGCATGTCTGAAGGTGGCTTTCCCCAGTTTCATTAGGAAACAGATTACTTTCCAGATCTTTTCAAGAGTGATCACCTCAGGAAGAGAGTGGTGTATGTAGGATATTCAGTCTTTGTCCAGTCCAGCCCATCCACGATCCCCAAAGGAAAACTGCGTGTCCTGCCAGCGTACAGCATGTGCATAGGCAGCCTTCAGACACACAGCAATAGCCCTACAAAAGCACACAGTGACTCCATGTCTGCTTGTTTGGGGCAGAAAAAGATTCATGCCCTTTTATCCCTCTTCAATAGGAATTCAGCCAATTGCTTGGATATATACAATTTTTGAGGGACAGATTCAAGGCCTCCTTTGGTACCAGTTTATCAAGTCAGAAAGTCTTGTCTAAGAAATGGTGTGATGATGACATTCAGAGAGTTACTCATATAAAATGGGTAGAATAGTATTGGTTACAAAAATACTAAAGGGATTTTCCATATACTTTTGCATTAAGAATTTGGCCTTCTGATGCTATCACTCTGTCGACGCTATTCTATTCTACCAGTGTAAAATTCGGCAACAACTAAAAAGTAACCCAGGAAAATACATTATTTGTAAGATCTGTAACAATCGTTCTACAGATACAGAAAAGCACTGCAAGATCTACACTAAATAGATCTCAACAGCATACAGTGGTTAGAAAACACACATTCCTTAATATTAAGAGCTATGCTTCAAGTTTGCCTGTGAACACTTCTAAACTGCTGCCTCTCAGTCAACCTAAGGTAAGCATCTAATTTGAAAGGGAAACTGGTTTTGTTCTCTAACTGGTATTCTAGCAAACCAAAACATTACTGAACTAACACTGATGAACACCCTGCACTTGGTAAAACCATGCATCACTCCATCGTGGGGAGCTCCAACAGCTCTGCCAGTGTGCTCAGGCTCCAGCGCTTTCAAGAGATGATTTACATATTACAGGATTAAGAACAAAATTCTTTCTTAAGGTACTCTGTTTCAGTGAGGCTTATTTCTTCCACAGATATTTCACAGATATCCCTCCTCAGCTAAGAAATCCTTTAATGTACTTTTTACCACCTGCCCTTATTCCTTGTAATCATTTAAAATATCCACTTTTAGAGGCTAAAGACTAATTGTAGTTCTCTTTTATTAAATTCCCCAGCCAAGAAGTCATCTGTCATTATTGCTTCAGTGTGTCTAAACTGTGCATTCTTTGTTATTCACATGTGAGCCAAGCTGACACAGAGGAGGAAGAGATGGACATATGCTGAAGCACAAAGCAAACCTCAGAAATTAGTTTGAAAGGTGACTCGGCAGCTTGTGCGTGTTGCATATTTTTTCAGTTAGATGCTAATGTGATTAAAGTATCAGAACGCAACAAAATTAAGGTTATGATCCTTTGCTTATGGAAGACAGGAATTCTTTTTTTCTCTGTGCTGTGGATCAGGATTGTGAAAGTGAGCTACTGCCTCAAAACCACATAAAAACAACTTCTGCATTCACACAAAGTGCCACAGTTATTTATTCCTATGAATCCAGAAAAGGTGTTTAAGAGAAATTATACAAACAAAAACGTGAAGCTTCTGTCAGGCGAGCAGCATTAATATGTATAAAAAGCAAGTTTCTCCAATGAGCCATGGGAAGCAACAAAAAAACGTGGGAGAGAAGGTGAAGTGGTAAGCTGATGATTCAGACTTCACAATCAAATTCAGAGATACAGAGATCAAAGAGTAAGCTGTTTAGAAAGATGTAAATCTAAAGTCAGGAGCAGGTGTGGATTAGTTTCTTGCCACCAAAAAATGATTTCTTTATTACTTTATTTTTCCTGTTCTACTTCAAGACTTATGTCTACTGATACTTGTCAATGTAAGAACCTTTCTCACTTGTTTGCAACTGCTGCTCTCTTGACCTGCTATTTTAAGCAGAATTCTAAAAATCTATCAGTAATGATAACTCTTCTCCTTCTCTCCCTCGCCCTCTCTCCCCCTCTCTCTGTTCTAAGTCTGGAAGACAAGTCTGGACCAATTTCTCCATCCTGCCTCTGGCAGCAGAATGCAGCATTTCAGATCCTCCACCGAGTCCCGGCTGCTTCAAAGGAAAAGCCCTACTTTCTTCCGTTAAGATCATAAGAAATATAGGGGGAGGGGGTCAGCTCTGTTTGGACATAATTACACTTCATCAAAAGAAGCTTTCTTCATCTTCCATGCGTGAAAAGTCTGCAAGCAGTTAAGTCTGTCTTTTTTTCTTCCTTTTTTTTTTTTTTTTTTTTTTTTTTTTTTTAAATATAAAAATTGCTATTTGGGAAACCAGCCAAAACTCAGAAAGCCAATATAGTAAAACAGTGCACACCCTTTGTTTTTCTTTGAAGTCTCTTAAATAAATATGTTGAAGGTTTGAAAAGTACACTATCACTTTTCCATAGATTCTATCCAGACTGATCAGAAAAGTGCCTATTCCAAGTCTGCTAGATACGAATATAAATTAAACTATAAGAACCCCCTTTTAGGAGGTTTGTGTCTGTAGCTGTATCTGCTGAGGCTTTAGGTTCTCTACTTCATTTCCTATGCTTTAATAAAAAGTATATATCATAGGTTTCAAATGAAATTCACGGATCAGAGGTAGTACATCACATTTCGGATTTTTTTCAGCACTACTGAAAGACTGATACACTACTGAACTTTTACTGTAAGGCAGCAGTAGTGATTGAGCCAGAGAACTTTCAAACCTAATCCATCATCAGACTGTTTTTTTTTTTTTTTTTAAGCAAGCAAGACAAATGGAAGAAAGAGGTAACACCTTTATCTACAAGGGCAATGAACTCTATATTCATATTGCATTACTGTTGCAATAGTTATTCTGCCTTTCAAGTTATCCTTTATAATCAATACTTTTAAAGTTGTGAAATGGTAAAAAAGAATTGTTGGCCCGGTCACTAAAACAAAAAAAACCCAAACCACAGTAAGCCACGCTCACGAGCTCACTTACATCCAGCACTTCTGAAAACGTGCCAACTGATCTAGACTATCTAGGCCTCTGTTATATGTTTAACTTTTTTTTTTTTTTTGACAAATAACCTTTCTTTCCTTCAGATGAACTGCAACTGCTTTCTAAAGAATATTATTGTAAAAATAGCTTTATTGTTAATTTTCCAGCACAACTGTTTGGTTTCTGCCACTCTGGTTTGCCCCATGCAAGGCTAGTTTAAAATAATAAATAATTATCTCAAATACATAAACCAAAAAGTTGAATTTGAGACTGATACAACAAATCCCTCTGAAGATTGCTGCAGCAAAAAGTGAAGTGCCAGCTTCCTTTGAGCTATCCTTTCAATCATTACCTAGAATCCGAAAGCAGCTGCAAGACTCCTAAAGAGGAATTCTTGAAAGCCTGCAATAATTACAAAGGCTTTCAATGAGTGTAGTACAGTTTCCAGATTATAGGAAGCTGGAAGACAATGACAGCACTCTACATCTTCAAAAAATAAAAATAAAAAAGTGAAAGTAACCTTGTCATTTGAAGTAAAGGTTAAATTTAGTTCAAACTCAAGCTTCTCAGTAATTCACAAAAAGTCAACCAGTTTACTAAAAAGAAAAGTATAGCTTATTTTTGCAGGTCATTGTAAAAGGCAAAGAAGTCACTAGAAAGCTTTCCACCGATAGCTGTAAGCTTTTTAAGATATAAGCTCTTAAAGAACATAACCTATAGCACATGTGATATGTAAAATCCCCTTAATTATAGGTCTCCTACAACAACTTCAGAAACAGCTTTACTGTTAAAGGGAATTCTCACTGCCATCACCTGAAATATGTTTCAACTCCACATGACCTATGTCACCAATACCTTCATTTCCTTCTACCATCACTGTGATTAAAATTGGGAAGCAGCTATTCTGTGAATTATTTTTCAAAACCTGCATCTGATGAAAATGTCCAGAGTTGTGAGGAGCCAGGAAAACTCTTAACTTGGCTTGCACAAATGCTGAGGTTTGCAAATAAAACATGCATTCATCCCTCCAAATGTAAGGCTCACAGTGATTTATTTACAGATCAGTACTTAATTGCAAAGTACATGTGATGTACAAACGCCAGTCTTACTTCACTATGGACACATAAAATGCAGAGGCCTACCTCTTCCACTTCTGCCCACAAATCGTAAGTCATTAAATCTGGCCACCTGATTCTTCATCACAGCAGAAGCGTTTCGCAGCTCTGCAGAGTAGTTCTCATCGTTTCCAGCCATGACAGTGACCACTGTCCCATCAGGCACTTCTCCTAAGGCCACCACCTGTTAGAAGTGGAAGAGAACCATAGCTCGTGAGGCAACACTTTAAAAATGCATCACCATCCCAGTTTTGCAGGCTGCCATGCTCATTACAAAGCTCTGTGGCAGCTTCTCCAACCCACTGTGGTGTATTAGCTAAACAGAACAAAGTGCCACATCAAAGAAAGAAACATCTTGTATTGTCTCACTCTCTCACAGCCTAATAGGGAGTTTCTTCTTTGCTACATTTCTTCAGAAACACTCAACATCCTTATGTAGAGTGCATGCTTTAATGCCTCCTGAAGGCCAACCTTGTTCTTAGCAACCAGAGACAAAACATGAGGCATGGCTCGTATCCATAAATTATATGCAGGAACACATTTGAAATGGAAAGTTAGGAATTACTTTTAGCAGCCTTATCACCCAGATTTGGTTCTACTTCTTTGATGGTTGCACCCATCACTCTGTCCCCAGAGCTCCTCAGACTTTAAGCTAGAAAGAAACTCCCCATCTACCTGTCCCAGGAGTGGCACCAGGGGCATTAGCCAACAAAACTCTCCACCCAACATGCTGCTGTGATGGAGCACTGTACAACTGGAATTCAAACTTGGCAGATGCTACATAAAACGAAGGCTCTATTTCCTTACAGGCATGTAAATTTTCATAGCACTCGCAAGAGTCGCATGTAGTTAGCGCTGATACCTCCCTCAAATTCCAGGATGGGTATACAGAAAATATCATTGTTTCTCCTTACATTTCAGTTAGCATCTGAGAGTCTTACTTTTATGTCTTAGTGGCTGCGTAGTGCTCCAACATCTGATTAGATAAATGCCACAGAGCAGACAGCTACTGTCCTCTAATTTAAAAAATCTAGGGATACCCACACTGTTACAGCACTGTGACTTTTTGAGGTGAAAATAAAGAGAAATACTAAGTTATGAGGATGAAAATATAAATATTTCTTCATGGGAGGTAAAAGTCCACAGAAGTATCATGAAAATAACTTCTTTCTGCCTGGTTAGCTAATACTGATGTTGGAAACAACTTACGACAAAAAGAGATTCACAGATATTGCACGGCTGAGCTTGAACTTTGCAAAAAAAACATTGTGAGATATAAAGTCTGTCTCTTTGCAGATTCTACCAGTTTACATGGCTACATATGACTTTTTATGTTATTCAGAGTAATTTATTCTGTCTCCTGAAATATTTATTACATTTTGTTATAAGCCTTGCTTGAAATGTCTTTTCCATAAATGATCCTGAAACTTATAATTTCAGGTTGCAATTCAGTATTATTTAAGTGGAAAGAATGAGAAGTTCTGAATACATAGGGAGAGTATTATGTGTCCCAGTGCACTGTTCAGTGTTTCACTAAAACAAAATTAATAACAAAGGTAATCGAAATCAGAAAATATTTTAAATACACTATATTACCGAAAATCATAGCTTGTCTTATTTAAAAGAAATATTGAAGAGAAAGAAGAAAGGAAAGCTGAAACACTGTATAGAAAGGATCTACCTTGATGCTTTTCTGTTTTTCCACAAAACACCAGGTAGTACCACCTCAAACTGAAAACTGAGTTTGCCACAAACTACTGTGAGGTCTCTGTAAATCAAGCAAAGATCTCACTTTAAAGTGATATGAACGACTGAACAAAAAAACACAGCAACCACCGATGTGGGTAAGATCTGAGCTCCCACTAGATCACAGCCTTGGGTCTGACAGCAATCAGGTCTGATGGCTTCAAAGCAAGGCGTAAGGAATAATAAATTATAATGAAATAAAAAATAATAATCTGCTAAACAGATTACAGGGCTGACTCTAAACTTAAATAAATGGATACTGGTTTAAATTCTAAAGCATGGGACTTGAGACTACTTATAAAACACTCCCTTCCCAGTTTATGATAGACTGTGTTATCTCTTGTCACACACATCAGCAGCCAGGGGAGTTGCAACCTATGCTTTTTATATCTCATGAAACAAAAAGAATCACATTAACTCCAGAAATGCAAAGAAGCAGAGAGCATAGGAGGAAGTGTGAGTCTGCCAGGGGCCTCGAAGAGGGAGCAAGATGACTGCAGCCTCAGTTCACCCTTTTCTCTCTAGGTAACCAGAGCACAGAGCAGATGGTGGCGTCACACCACCATCTCAAACCAGTCTACCAGACACGGGCATAGCTTGTAACACCTGGGCAGGAGGGAGCCAAACCTCTAAAAAGACCCTGCTTGTCCCCCATTGCTTTTCAGAGCTTTCCTTCCTACCCTTTCCACTCAATGCCAATTCAATTTGGTAGCTTAAAAATCAGCCTAAAACTGCAGTTGCCGCTGTTGGGGTCACTAGGTTGAACAAGAACTGCACCATTACTGAGATACAACAACTTTTTCATGCAGTATGATGCAATATCGCTGTTTGTCTCATTAGAAGACTGAAGGAAAACAGTAACTGAAATCAGAGGTGAAAATAATAGCTTTGGCTAATTAAAGTCCTATTACATGAGAAACTCCCTTGATACACAACAGGGGTAAAATACTTGTTCATGATTTTTGTCATAAAATACCAGAAGACTATTGTATCCATACATAACAGCATTGGTTAGAAAAAAGCTTTGAAAAACATGTTTGAAACCCAAGATAAACCCATCATTATGAGAATTTAAAAAAGTAACTTTACATACTGGAAGACTGTTGGCACAACCCTTGATTCAGTAATTTTATGCCACGTATCAATCAAAAATTATTTACATATTCTTAGAAAGAGAACTGTGACTACACTATGAAATGAGCAAGGATTGCATACAAAATTAAAGATTTCAAGTAGACACAGTTCTCATTCCTCATCTATTCTTCAAATATAAATATCTCTACTTTTTCAAAATTTGTATTTCCTATTCAAAACTACCTACACATTTTGCTGATTAAAGGTAGATTTTGGTTTTGACTTCTTTTTTTTTACTTTTTTTTTTCCCTTCCCCCCCCCCCCCACCTTTTTTTAAGTAAAGATCAGAAAGGTGCACAAAGTCAAAAGACGCCACAAATTAAAATCAAACCAATTCTTACAAGTTGAAAATAACTACTTTTTTTGGTTTTTTGTTTTTGGTTTGGTTTTGTTTTTTTTTTTTGCATAACACAATTCTCATCTGGCTAGGCAACCTGCTTGCCCAGTTTCAGTCCAGTGCAATTTGAACTGGTCAAAGTATGTACCCTAAAGACGGAAGTTACAAGCACGCAGTGAAACTACTATACAACTGCAGATACTAAGACTTTCTGCAGAGTAAAATGGCTGTTCCAAAAAAAAAAACAAAACCAAAACAAAACAAACAAACAAAAAAAAAAGCTAGTGTACATGCTAAACAGTTCCTCTCAAACACTGCTAGCTACCACTTCAACAACTTTGCTTGGAAACACTGAAATCAAAGAGCCTCAAAATGTTAAGATATTCCATACTGACGCCTTTTCCAGAGATTGCCAAAAGAGCATCTGATACTATTAAAAATATTTTAATGTTCTGTAACTTAAAACAGAATAGCTGATTTGTACTACTTTTTGTTTCAAAATATACATCTGGGCTGACAATTTATACAGCAGGTTTCAGCTTGAAGCTATTTAAAACAGCTGAGTTATAAACTCTGAAAATTGGGGTTTGGAGGGGAAATGCTGACAGACCCTTAACTACTGTGGTGCTACTGGGAAGAGGTTTTAGACTTCATGTCCATTTTTTTTTTTTTTTTCTTCTTCGTGCCCTTAGGTTTACAAAGATTCTCTCCTATTATCAGCATGGTATAGACCACGTATGCCATCTAACACGACAATTTGGGTCTTTATGACTCTCGGTAAGAACTCCCTGGCAGACACATAAACCAAGGACCAAATTCTGATGACTCTACTCAAATAAAGTACAGCTGACTATTATATTAAGAAGTTAATACAATTTGGACCTGAGTGCACAATGTCTATTTCTTTTATACTAGAACATCAATAGATACCTAGTGTTGTATCAACAGGTACTAATACTCTTCCCCACAAATCCAGTTTGCATTAATGGTATTAATTAGTATCCCAGTGCATGTAAATATTAATACTTAGATTTCAAACCTAATACTAAGCCAGCAGTATTTTAAAAAAATACATAATCTAACATAGCACTGTTTATAACATACTTCCTCTCATGCATATGATTTATATCTGGTTTAGAAAATTAAAACAGTGGTACATCCAAAGCACTTTTTACTAGAGATCTTTGCAAGAGAATTATGATACTTACACTACTCAAAACATTATCGTCGACGTGTTAGTTATTGCCAATTAAACTTCAAAAAGTGTGTTGTCTGTGAGTTGTTACTTTTTAGCCAAGATTTCTATAGCCCAAATTTGTCTTTTTTTTTTTCCCTTTTCATGAATGATTCCCATTCTATTACATCACAGCAAGTGTTTCACTGTATGATACACACAAATTCTTTAGTCCTGAAGTATGGGACAGCTGAATGTAAGGTACATTTTAGAAATTAAATAAATTTTTAAATTGTGCAAATTATTTCAACTCATTATCCAACTAATCTACCAGTAAATAAGGGCCTATGGATCTTCAGCATATTTTAAAAAGTACGTGTTGCATACCACATGTGAAAACACAGAGGCACCCACAGCAGAAGGGTGCAGGGGTCAATGCCCACCCCGATGGATCAGTTGATCAGTCAGATACTCCTATCGACAACCACATGTAGGGCCCAAATACGTGATGTGTGTCTGTGTCTGTGTGTGTGTATATATATGTATCTGCGCACATACGCACAAAAAAAGATTGTATGCTCTAAACTTTTGCTAGCCTTTTATCACATCAGCATTCTCATTGTAATAATATTCTAAATATTTTAATATTTACTTTAGATCTTTCCCTTATTCTAATGAACTGTGACCACATCCTTTGAATTGCTGTAAGGTAGCAGAAGGCTCAGATGTTTCAAATGAAAACTGCCCTACAAGTACAATAATGCAGAGCTCTCGTGTTCCTTCTATAAAGAGTAACTATAATACCAACTTAATCCAACGCTCAATTAATTATAATCACAGTTCTCCAAAAGCTCCTCCTCACCTCGCAGCTCCTGTGAATCAGAAATCCCATGATCCACACCTAGAGAGCCTTTGAGTACTACATTGAGTCACAAAACCAGAAAACACTCAGTTTTTCTGCCATTTCTACTTACTACGACTAACACAACCTCCAGAAGCAGGCCTCATGCAAAGGTTTCCTCCTGCAACTCCAGTCTCTCCCACACAAGAGCACTTTATTCAACTCACATCTGCACCCCAGTAACATTTTTCAAATAAAACTTCATCTTTATCACCAATCACTTTAGCACCAGCTCACTTATCTGCTTGTACTAATTTTTCCTAGATAAACGGCTGTGATAACACAGCCAGCAACCAGGAGGCACAAGGACAAGCAATGTTCTGGAAATGTGCTGGATGTGACCGTTTCCAAACTCTTCTACCTTTTTGAGTGTTTTCCAGGCACATTATTTTTCATGTAGCAAATGTGGGAGTGATGATCCATTTGTAGGATCATCTCACCCTGACCCCCACACCTCTCTTGGGCAGGTGCTCTGGGACACCCCAGCAATAGCCTGCTCACTACCAAAGGCCATAGGAGAGAAAACTCCAAGGACAGTGCTTTCAAATACTGGTAGGGGAGAGAAAGGGCTCGCTTTAAAGCATGCAATTGCTGTCGTTATTATTACATTTTTTAAAAAGATCTTTTCTTCTTATTAGCACGTCACGGATATGTAGACAGACAATTAAAAGCAGCATCCCTGGGTGGTATTCATTATTTAAAAGTGCGAGCCTCGTCAAGGAGAGCATTTCTGCCCAGACGCTTCCTCGCTTGTCCACCAGGAGAAGTGAAAAGGTACCAGTTCCGCCGCAGGAGCCCACTCCCTCAATTCCCAGCACCCTCTCTAACGGGGCTGCCTCTGGGGTAAAGGTTCCAGCCTTGCATCTCCCACCTCAGTGACCCTAGGCTGACCCTTGGACCTCATGCTTCCAATCTTAAATCCTTCTAAATCCCCCAGTCTCACCCCGGGAGTGGAGAGGGAAGCTGGGGCACTCCCGTAGGTGAGGTACTTGGTTTCTCGTGGGGGGCACCCACTTCACACCCTGACTCTGAGCTCCGGCCCATGAGTGAATACCCCTTCCTCTGGGAGGGAATGCAGAATGTTTTGGGGTTGGTTGTTTGTTTAATAAAGGAAAGCCCAGGAAGGGGTCTGTCGGGAGAAGAGGGTGCCTCCGGGGATGCTGCTGGAGGGGGCACAGGGTGCGCGGGGGCTGCAGGTTGGGACATACCAGCAGTGCCCCGCTGGGACGCAGATAACGGGATAGCAGCCGGGGGTGCGCGCTGTGCGGTGGAGCGGGCGGAACAGGGCAAGGGGTGCATGACAAGGGGCGGGTGGGCACTGGAGCCGCTGAAAGGAGAGGGGCAGAGCAGTCACTGCAAGGCGGGAGGGCACAGTGGGCATTACGGAAGGCAAGGGAATCATGGCAGGACAGGGGGTACGCGAGGCACTGCAGGGCGGGGAGGCGGGGGTGTTGAGGGGTATGGGAGGCACTGCGAGGCTGTACAGGAGACACTGGACTACGATGGGGACGAGGACACCTTGCATGGTAGAGAGAAGTAGAAGAGGCAGTGTAGGACGGAGGGCACAGAAGAAGCTCCTGCAGGACGGAGGTGTGAGGGGTAGGAGGCACAGCAGGACGAGGGGAGCACCGAGACATTGCAAGATGGGGATGTACAGGAGACACAGCAAGACGGAGACGGGTTAGAGAAGCCACTGCAATACTTT